>BQNB010010849.1:11355-82894 GCA_026074375.1 Tanacetum coccineum
AATGAGATAATCTTCAGATATTCTTTATGATGTTTGATGACAGGTTTAGCTTGCTTCTTTAGCTTTTTGATCTTAGCCTTCAAGAGTTTAATTTCCTTTGCTTGATCTGAAACCTATTGACATAAAGATATACAAAGATCATAGACATTTTGGAGAGTCATGTCATCCTCATTTCCTGAATGGGATGTATCATTGGATGAATGATCTCCAAGATTCTCACCAGTAACAATAGGGGTGGGTAAAGGTCTTGGGGAAGGTCTTGGGGAAGGACTTGGGTGTTGCTCAAAAGGTACCTCACTTGGTTGAGCAGAAGATGAGTCAGGCAGTGACTCATTTGGAACTTCACTAGTGAGGAAGCACCCTCATCATGAGTTGGTTGGACCAACATATTATCAAACAAAGGTGTAATTTTGCCTGAAAAATGTTTGCCCTTTTTAACCATAAAAGAAAAAACTTTACTAGTTAAACTATTTACAGGAAAGTGATCTAAAGGTACAGTTACATTAATTAATTGTTTAGCTAAAAATATAAAAATAAAACGAGGATACATAACAATTGTGGTTCCTTTTACTGAATGGATCTTTGCAGCCTATAAATTGTGGTTCCTTTTACTGAATGGATCTTTGCAGCCTATAAAGGATGATAGCCTGGATGTATAAATACAACAGACTATATAGAAACAATGACTTGAATACAATATGTTAATGCGGAATCTTAACACAAGTACTAAGAAGAATAATGATTTAACAGAATAACAACTTTGTTGAAAATGTTCTTGATAGTCACAGATTGCTAACTATGATATGTTGTATGATTTGTAATTGTCTATTTCATATATATTCTAACTATGTCAATAGTTATCCTTTTATAGATCAAGGATAACCCTAAAAGTCTTACATGACTTTCTGACAAATATCTTTTAAATATCTTCTCATCGGTACTAACTATTTTACTACTAACAGTACTAACTAACTAACAGTACTAACACTTTGTACTGTCGGTACTAAGTATAACTGTCGGTACTAACTATTGTACTGTCGGTACTAAGTTAAGAGAACATTAATCCTTACATTTATCGTGGATGCCAAATTAACAATTAATCTAACATAAAACCGGATCAATTAACAATTTTAAACACATCAAGTTTTATTCATAAAATTGCATACAACCTAGAAATCGTCTAATCAATTTTAATAACCAATAAAAATTGGATCTTGATGCATAAAGATCGAATCTTGATGCATAAAACGCCCAAAGGGCTTAAAAAATTAGTCAAGAACCCTAATTTGTTTGTCCAATTTTATTCTTGTGATTACAAATTCATATACGATGGCTCTGATACCACTATTGGGATTTTAGATCTAATTAACAATTAAACATATCACGAGTACGCAGTGGAAATATCAAACACGTATAGAATATGTAATTAACAAAGGGATCAAGAACGTGTACCTTTAGCAAGGAACGTTAGACTGCTTATAGCAATAAACGTAACACCGTCTTCAATAATACACACGCCAAACCACCAAGGATCAAAAGAATAATCCCTCTACTTCGTCACACACAATACGTTCTTAGCAAACGATGAAGTATGCTAGTCCTAGTAGTGGTTTAGCAAACAAACACCGTATCTTGACAATCAACTAAAACCGAAAACCTTCGTGGTTTCTTTGGGTCGAAACAAAGCCAAAACCGAAAACCCTTTGTGGGTTTCGGTAGAACAAACCAAGGGAGAGAGGGATGAGAGATTTAGGGTTTTTTCTATTAAAACACACCTCAATAATGAACCATTGAATCCCTTTATATAGCCTCTATAACTTGAAGGAAAAGAAAGCAATCCCACCTCCTCATGGAGGGGGTATTCGGCCGGCCCAAAGGAAAAGGGGCGACTCGAACCTTCCTTTTTCTTGGTTTTACACATTAGTCCTTTTAGTTTAACCTTTAAACAACTAACTAATATAATTATCATTTGTTTGCTAAATCACTAATTATATATTACTTTAATATATAAAACATCGTTCTACATATTAACGTTTACGTCCCCGTAGGCTCGAATAATTCCCGGATATATATAGTTTATATTTGTTCATATTCCAACAATTTGTACATTGGTTCTTTGTCCTTATAATCGAATACAATATACATATGCAAGCTAGTGCTACGTGGTCACACAAGTTTAATAGTGAACCAACAACAATTTGGCTAATATTTTAGAAATGTTGATAGGTAAATAAATACACATCTACGTATTTGAGCACACAACGACAACTTTCAACAAAAAAATACTTGAAGCAATTTTAGAGCATCTCCAATGCATAATTTAGCTACTAGTAATATTTTAGAAATGTTGATAAAGTTTAATATAGTGTCATATATCATCAATTTAATGCATTAATTTATTCAAGTCAATATAAAAGAAGATGAATACTAGATCCACAAATGTTTTACAAAAAAGCATGTCATGCATATTATTGGATGTATTAAGAAAGAGAATCTAAAAAAAGATTAAAAAAATACCACAAATAAAGTGACAAGTCATTTTGTGGATGTTTTTTTTAAAAAATCTTCCCCTATATAAAACAAGTTTGCCTTGAACTTGATCTCCTCTCAAAACTCTTAAAAATGACACATGTCATTCTTTTTCATCCAAAGGCCCTTATTCAATTCACCTTTACACAATACTCGGTCAAAGAAATAACCCCCCTCTATTAATACGACCGAATCCCTTCACCTAAAAATATCCCCTAAATCATTTAATCCCTAATACAATCATGCAAAACAATACAATGATTTAGCATTGTTTAAGGGGTGAATTGAATATGGGAAACAAATACAATGATAACAATAACAAAAGCAAAATTGTTGATAAACTAACCACACGCACCCACAAGTTTTTGGACGAATCAAAAGATTTTTTCATCATCAAATCCTCCATCACTTTCATTATCAAAGAAACGATTTTCTGATGATCGACTAATAAAGAAACGATTTTTATAAAAAAATCTCTCCTACAATCTGCTAAAGATAAGGTAAATGATATTTGATATGTTTTGTCAATTCAATTAAAAATATGGTTTTTTGTCGAATGATTATGGTACTCAATTTTGGATTTTGGCACAAATATGTTCGATGCATGATGAAAATTTAATGTGTTTCATAATTTGTATAAAATGCTTATATGCTTTAGTTTTAGATCTGATTGTTTGAGTGAATTGCATAGTTGGCAAAAAGGTTTATTTGATTACCACCAAGTACTTAATGCATACAAAGTATTTGATGAAATGCTTAAAGGACAATGAACATCTTAAAACTTATACTTATTTATTGTGGTTGATGGCTTATGTTGTAGCTACTTATTTTATTAATATTCACTCCATTCATTATCTGTGTTTGTTCCTTGATTTATTGATCAACATAATGGAGGAGGTGAGGATGTTAGCGAACGATCAAGTAAGGATACCAAACCAAATGGAAATATTTTCAGTTCTTTACCTTGAAGTTTTTTAATTTTAGGGGTTTTGAAAAATTAAATATGTCTTTTACCAGAACTCGAATGGTGTGAAATATAGAGTGCCGTGGGAGAGAACAAGATCCGTTAAGCTTGAAATTGTGCGAAGGCGATATTAATTTGTTGAGATGAGTTTTTTTTTCTTTGTGATTCTTCAAAAAATGATGATAAAAAGGTTTTTGTTCTTGCAGCTGAGTTAATGTTTGGCTCAACTATGTTACTAGACATAGCTTTAGAACCGATAATAAGCCATTTAAGGTCACATTTACTAAGTAAAGTTGCAAAGAATGATGTATTTTGTATACAAAAATTGCATACGATTGAAACTAATAATGTTCTTGTTTTGCATGCGCATGATTCCCTTTTTACAGATCTTTAATTAGCTTGTTAAAGCTTTAATTATCTTAGATAAACCTAAAACAACTTTGATAGAAACCCTGAGTAATATATAAAGATTATGCGGAAACTAATCTTTATACACCAGAAGAAACAATGTAATAGTAACACAAGAACTTTCTCTAATATATTGAATGATTCACAAAACAACTATATGTTTTGCCTAATATCTATGACTTTTCTATCTAGGATTCGTATCTCTGTTATTTTCTAACAATGCCGTAAGGGTTCCTTTTTTACACCAAGGAAAAACCCTAATAGGCTTACAAAACGCGTTAAGTGATCATGCATATCTATTCCTAATATAACTCATGCATATCACATAAGTAGTACTAATAACTAACTAACAATACTAATTTATACTGACAGTACTAACTATAACTAGCGGTACTAATATTACAACTAGCAGTACTAATGACTTAGTTTATATTCTTTAATCTTCACTAGCAGTATAATCTTCAAGTAGCAGTACTAAGTCCTTAGAGCAGTATGAACTTGTAGAAGCCCTTTAATTCCCAACAATCCTCCCCTAAATTTGTGATTTATCTTCAAATCATTAAGTTTCTTGAATTAAATCTTGTTGGCTCTGAGAGAATTCTTCCAAACACTTCAGCTTCTTGGTTTGTTGGCTTCTATGAAGATTTTCTTGATTAAGTCTCTTGCCATCTCACTATCTTCTTCCACTTGCAGTCTTCTGCTAAGCATCAACATCATAACTTCAGTTGTCAAAGAATAATCCTTTTCTGGAAACATATAGATGTAATGCCCTCTTGTTGAAAATACATAATGTACTGCACATGATCCTTATAATCTCTAAGTCAAAGGATCATGCATATATCTTTGTAACTTCCATAGTGCATCTTCCTTGTCTGGTTCATAAAGTCTTTTCAATTCAACCCATAGAGCTTGTTCCATGTCTTCAGTAGGTTCTGCAGACCTAAACTTTTCTTTAACTAAGCTCCATAAAGTATCAAGGTCTTCTCTGTCAAATTCCTTAAGCATATCTTCAAATCCTTGATATGCCTCTGTGATGTTTCCAACCCTAATGATTTTCAATATTTTCTTGAACCTTCTTAGTCTGTTTTAAATCTTTCTCAAAGCAGGTGACTATGTCAAATAGCTTCTACCCTGAACTCTTCAACTGGAACTATCTCTAGCATCTTCTTAAGATCTTCTTCAGATAATTCTTTTGGTTCTTCAGTTATTTTTCTTGATGAAAAGGCTCTGAACATGAAGCTTGAGCTGTCCTTAACTTCTTGAAGCTTTCTTGAAGTAGTTCTTCTTCTGCAACTATCTTTTTCTCTGACTTACTGACTTTAGAATCCTTCTTAAATAAAGTTTGTACCTTCCTGTATTCTTCTTCAAATATGGGTCTGATCTGATCATAACTCATACCTTTGAAATACTTCATCTTGTAATTAGCCATGTTCTTCAAATACACCATCATATTTTTCCTTTCTTAAGCTACTCTAACTGGTTTCTTCTTGAAAGATTGATACCTTATCATTGATCCTAATTGTCTCTCTTGAGCTTGTTTAACAATTTTACTCTAATCAATATCGTCAGCTGCTTTTATCTCTTGATCAAACTATTTTTGTGAATTTAATGCAGCTTCAAGATTAGCTCTTTCTTATTTGTGTTGTTCTAATACCTTTGTTTGCTCTTCCTCTTGAACCTTTTTGGCTAACTCTTCATTAGTATCTTGAATATCCTCAGCAGTACTAAAAAGTCCTGCAGCAGTACTAACTTGTAAGCTGTCAGTACTTCTTCTTCTATTGTAGGTCTTTACCCTTTCTTTGGATGTCTCTGTAAGGATTTTTGCTGCACTGAGAACACTTCATTCAGCTTCAAACGTTTCTTGACTTTGTACTTCAACCTGTGGAGCTTTTAAAGGAGTAACTTATTACTCAGCCAGATCAAAATCATATTCCACTCATGCATACTCTTTTTCTACATCTGCATCTTCTGCCTCTTCCATCCTCCCCTGTTTAAAAGGATCATCTGAAACCAAAACCTCTTCTTCATCTGAGATGACCATTTTTGCCTTTTTCCTTTTGTTGGTAGACTTGAGCTTATCTTCCAACCATTTAACCTTTTTCACTAACTTGGTAAGAGCCTTACCATGAACTTCTTTAGTCTTTTTGAGTTATGTCTCCAAGCTGGTGACTCTAGCAACTAATTTGGTACACAAATTCATCAATTCTTTGAGTTGCATGCTGCCCTCAACACTTCCAGGTGTTAAACCTCCTAAGAGGTGAACATTGGGCATGGACATGTTTTTATGAATTTGTGTTTCTTGTGGATGTGGAGATGAAGTGGCAGTGATAGGTTCAGTAGTAGGTTCATAAAAAGATGGTGCTTGTGAGGATGTTGCTTGTGAAGATGTTGGTTGAGATGTAGTGGGTTGTGATGTAGATGATGAAGAAGCAGTGGGTGTGTGTTGGGACTTAACAGAGAATTTGGTCCTTCACCCTGACCAGATTGGTCATGAAGCAACATAGATAACAAATAGAGGTACATGATACCCCTGAAAATCTAATTTGATCATGTCTATAAAGTTTCTGATTTTAAAGAAGTAGCAACATATTATTGTCATTATGTTGCATTAAGAAACCTTTTTCTCTGTTTATTCTAAAAGATTTGTATAAAACGAAAGATACAGTCAAAAATTAGTTAAAATTATCACATTTTCACCAACCATCCAAAATTAGATCAGAAAAAACTTAAAAGTTCCTAGTTTGTTGCCAAACAAAAAATTACATTGCAAAATTACTTGAAATTGTCCCCATAAAGTTTTTTTAGGACTTAAATAATGTAAGATGGTATGGATCAAAAATCTCCAATGGGTTGAGAATTGAGACCTTTTTAAAAGTAAAGTTATTTTATATTAGAAAGAAACCCCATTAGAGACATGTTGTTCAAAGATATCAGTGTTTGGCCAAAGAACTAAGACCATCTACATCTGCTAATTGGAGATGACCTCGCTGTCAAATAGTTTGGTACACAATTCCGTCAATTCATTAAGTTTCTTGCTGCCCTCATCACTTCTAGGTGTGTAACCTCCTGAGAGAGGTGGATCATTGGCCTTTTAGATGCAGCCTCAAACCTAGTTTGAGCATCTACATCCCCAATGTGGTAACTTGGAATCTGGGACCACTATCTGAACCAAATCCCAAAGGACTTAATTCATTAATTGTTGCCATGGATTGGGTCTTAGTTTATGTTACCACTGTCCTGCTCTGTGTTAAAGCTAGAAGCAGTAGTGACAGCCATTTCCATTCTGTCACCCAACTCCTTATGGACAGCCTCATCACCAACCTTTTTCAGGGGGACCACCAGACTAAGGTACCTTAGTGTCTCGACCTCTTTTGATTTTCCTAAGTGTTTGACACTTTTTGTCTTATGTTACAAATGTTTCCAATCATACTTGAGTGCATAATAGACATCATGAGCCTCCCCTCAAACAATAGTTCACTTGATAATAGACAATCAATTTTGCTTATCCTGCAAATGTTAGTCCAAAACCAAGAAAAACACAATTCAAAGCATTCTCTGAACTAGCAATATTAATTTTGAACCCAACAGTATTAAAAATTTGCCTACCAGTATTAACTTTTTCTTCAATAACCATGCAACCACATGCCTCTATTCATCACAAACACACTAGAAAGAACTAGATAGATATGTGAGAATTAATGAGGATCCATATTTATACATAACCCATGAATAGAAGTCAAAACTGTTAGTCAATCCAAAATACTAATTTTGACCCATTTCTTCTCAAATTTGACCTTAAGTCATTCCAATAACTTAGGTGGAAGAGTAGTTTTTGGCAAACTACTAGCCATCAACGAATTTGATAATTCTTTACCAGTTGTCATTTGCCCTGGAATAGCCAATTCTTTCTTGTCTGTTAGACATGGTAGATTGATGACCATTTGTTGTGTAGTAAACTACCAACACTGAAAGGATATTCATGCTATCATCAATATCCTCCCCTCAACTCTAGCATATTCATCAAATCAGTATATCCTTTATTAATCAAATAACCTTTAAGCCCTAATCCTGCAAAATGTTAGTTCCAAACACCAAGAAATACAATCCATAACATCTTGCATAATACTCATAAGAGAATTAATTTCTCTTTGGGACCCAAGCCATTACTGACTTGATTCTACCTGTAGGATCAACATAGTCAAATTGCTTACACATGTATGATCCACTGTTTTTGGAGACATGATCTAGAACCTTAAGTTTAGGTCTCCAAACCCATCATGCTTTGGACTTAACAGCACCAATCCCTTATTTCCCAATAGCACTTGTCACCCTTTTTCCATTAGCAGTATTAACAGAATTTACCTTGACAGTATTAACTTTGTTATTTAAATTTCTGTTTTTAAGTGTTGTTTGTTGGTAAAAAGGTCTCCTAGATGGTGAATGTGACTTCTAAAAAGCATTTGGTCTAGATTTTGCAACATTCACAAAGGATTTAGGTGCAGTAGTCTTAATAGGCCTGACAGTACTAACTGATGTTGCTGCTCTTGAAGAGCTTTGCCTAGCAGTACTAATTGGTACTAGGCCAGACTTGGTTAAAACTGCTGTTGGAGCAAAATTTCTTCTAGAATTAGAGAAATTTTAATGATAAGTCCTCATAGCATTATTCCAAACTGGTCTAACTTCCCTTTGACCAGTCCCCCTTTTTACATTGTTCAAAACAGGTTTTTGTACCATCTTTTTATCATGAAAATCACAGTCTTTAATTAGATGGTTAAAACTCCTACACACAAAACAAGCTTTCTTTGTACACTGAAATCCAACTCCTAATTTCTGAGTTTTATTTTCATTCCAGTTTGTTCGGCTATTCCTAGGATTTTCATTAATTTTCCTTGGTTGTTTAGCTTGCTCAGGTTTAGGCTCAGATTTATGTTGAACATTATCAGATATCATTTCTTCACATTCATCCTCATCACAATCAGATACCCAATCTTCAATTATTGGGGCACCAGTGTTTCTCATATTCTCATGTGAGGAATTTTCACTAACATTCTTATTAACCTTAACTCTATATCCTTCAAATTCAGGCTGTTTAAACTCCTCAAGACCAGAGTTGGAAAAATCAATAGTAGAGGGTGTAAATAAGCCTGTAGGTGGAGGTGCAACAGCATTATACCCCACACCTTTTCTATGGTTATCAGATATTTGACATCCAATTAATTTATCTAAGCTCTCAGAAGCATTTTCAAAGTTGTTAATCTTAATCTGATTACTTTCTTTTTCTTTCTTAAGTCTTTCTATTTGAATCTTAAGAGCATTAATTTCTAATTCATTAAATGAGGCATCTCTTTTAAGAACAATAATTTAATCACAAAGCATACCCTCATTTTTCTTGTAGAAGACTAGTTGTTCTTCCACAGAAGCTAAACCTCTTTTATATTTGGCTAGATTAGATTTAGATTTATTAAGCTCTATTCTTAAATTATCATACTGAGACTTAAGATCTTTAAAGCTTTTAAGACAAGTTTTAAAGCAAGTTTTGTTATTGTGTACCTCTGAATCTGAGAATGCCATAAGAGCAAAGTTGGTAGGGATTTCCTCTTCTATCATAAAGCTCCAATCAAATCCAACTGCATTTATAGTTAAAATAGCTTTGGAAGAAGATTCTTCCACATTCACAATTCTCATTGAGCTGTCTTGATTTCTGCTCCTGTTTTCTTGACTCCTAGGATTTTTGCACTCTCTCGCAAAATGTCGCATCTTATGACAATTGAAGCATTCTACCTTTGTCTTGTCATAACCAGCAGTATCACTTTCATTGATGATAATCTTCTTTCCAGTTCTCTGATAAAACTTTCTTGCTTTCATACTTAGTAATGCTAATTACCACTTCAAATCCATTTCTTCAAGATCATCTTCATGGATTTGCTCTAGATCTTCATGAACAACCTGAGACCCATTTGGTTGATTGGCCAGAAAAGCATAGATTGTGGCATCACTGAGTCTAGCAGTATTATCTGTAGAACTAGCAATACTAAGTGAAGAGCTAGCAGTACTAACATAAACATTAGATGTATTAATATCATTTGTACTGCTAGAAGTTGAAACAAAAGCCACATTCTGTGAACTTGAATTTGAGCTTGAGATTACACTTCTTTTAACCTCTTGTTTAACAATCTTAAAATTGTTGTAGAGATCATCAAAACTTATTGATTCAAGGTCGGATTTGTTCCTCCAGACCACAACATGCATGCTCCATTCAGAAGGAAGGCTTCTTAAGAATTTAAAGTTTAGATCTTTGTTGGTAGAAATATTGCGACATTTAATCTATACATTCACTTTATGTTTTGGTGATGACAAACATGCAACTTATAACACATAACGTAAAGTGCTTAAGTTACTCGTAATCACTAATCATTAATTCGTCAACCTCTTTCGACGTCTCAAGTTTTCTTCAACAATAAATTTAAGTTCGCACCCGACGTAAATCACTAAATGAACAAACAAACTTTAATTTGTTGAATGATCAAAGAAATTTTTTATTTTTCCAAACCTTACATTTATAAAATGGGACAAACATTTTTAAAATATATACAAAACATTTTTGTATTTACAAGAAATGTTTTATTCAAAATAAATATTTTAAATTCAAATTCTCCACCTAAAACGGCTAGAAAAAGTCCAGTAAACACCTCCCCTGAATAGGACAAAAAGAGGAGCGTCTGAAAATGGGCGGCCCCCTTAAATACATGGGTGGCCCCCTTAATTATAAGGGGACAGGCACCCTATTTAAGGGGACCGGCCATAGACCCCGCTCCTCCAGCTTGTCCTATAAATACTGGACTATTCCCCAACATTTTTCTTACCTCTTTTTCACAAAGTTTTCTCAGATCTAAAACCTCCTTTCAAACCCTTTACTTTGATCACTTAACTTAATATAAGTTTGTTTAAAATGTGATCCAGTCATCCATCCATTGAAGTGCAAGAGAAGAACTTTCGTTATCATTAAGATACAAAGTTATGTAGGCTACTTAGGGCATTCGTGACATGTCTTACATTCACAATGTATAGATCGAGTCCATGTATTCCAAACTTGTGTAATTGCTTGATCATGGTGATCATGGTGTGTATTATAGTTAGATCGTGGTGATCTTACCAAGTAGTGTTAGATAGTTGTGATATAAGTAGTGTGGTGAAGTGAAGTTGTGAAATTATGAAGAAGTTGTGAAGTTGGGAAGAAGTCATGAAGTTGTGAAGTCGTGAATAAGTCATGAAGTCGTGTTGTGATAGATTGGTTCTAGCTAAGATTAGAACTCGAAATTTAGCTTTGTGTCGTAAATCGGTGTAAGAAACGTTGTGTAGAGTTTTCTTCGCCTTAAGGGGGCTTGTTGACTAGTGAAGTAACTCTCGAGTTGGGTACTCGGGGAGTGGAGTAGGGCGAAGAGGTGCTTCGTGACCGAGCCACTATAAATCATCGTGTCCGGTTTGCATTTTCTTTCACTTATCTCTTTACATTTATACTCGCATTTATTACTTTATATTTATACTTGCAATTATGTGATGTGTTGATTATATAGTTTTAATTATGTCTTAAATAAATGTGAATATTATGTGTTGGTTTGTATTGTTGTAAATTGATGTATTAATATGTGTATATAACTTGTATGAACACTCATCATATTATATCACGCTTGATCGGTAATTTGATACGAAATATTTTAATATTTTAATGGAAACGTATTCACCCCTCCCCTCTACGATTTCCACAATTGGTATCAGAGCCACGTCGCTCTAATTTTCAAAACAAATGGTTTTAAAAATTGAGTACGATCCATGTATCAAATTACCCATTAAGGGGGATTAAATATGAAAAGTGTTTTGTTGATTAACTTGTATTAGTTTTGATCTTATATACACTAATGATACTAGCTCGAGATAAAAATGATGCTTAAAATAAGTGTTATATCTTTGGTATCAAATTCAAAAAGTTGTACACCTTTCCGCAAAGTCAGAAAATAATTTTTTACAAAAATTGTAATTCTGAGAATCAGGTGGGCGTCCCCCTTAATTCTTGGGTGCCCCCCCCCCCCTTAATTTTAAGGGAACCACCTGTCTGATTCAACTGTTTTTCAAAAACTTTGAAAAATCATATAAAATCAACCGTAAGTCCGTTGAAGTCACGCCACCCGCCATTTCGAAGAGAATTAAGTCTACTTTCATATAAAGATACTTTCAAGTATTTATTTCAAACTTAATTTAGTCAGAAAGACAAAATACTACTTACTGTCCAAAACATTGAGTCTCGTTTTAACGTAAAACTTGTATTTTGTCTTTACCTTTCGAGTCGGACATTTCTAGTCGGTATATCTTTGAAAAATGGTGTAATTAACTTTTCAAAAATATTAAACTTGATTTTTGAAATCGGGAGGAAACTAATTTGTCTTCAAACAAAAACGAGATAAGTATACATTGTTGTATCTAATACACAAAACTACGACAAGTACGTTTATGTGGTATGCTATGTGATTATGTGCACTTCTTTATATCTTAAGTTAGTAAAAATTATTAAATGATCGTTGCTATTTGTAATTAAGCTAATTGAATATCTAAGCACATGTGGCATGTACACTATTCGTTTGTAGCTAGTTTTTCGGATTATGAATAACTAGAACTTATGCTAGATCTCTTGCATTAAATTGCAAAATTGTTCTTGCATTGCATATAGGCATAGATCACTTAACTTACAAATGTTACATAAACATCTTGTAAAATCCTTTTCCGGGGATTGGAATATATTAGAAAAAATAAGAGTTCCAATAACTTGTCAAGTATATTTATTAAATGTATTAAAAACTAGTCACCTAAATATTTCCACATTATGAATCTATTTTCAACAACACGTTTAAATATTTTCAACAACTTGCTTGGTTTGACCTTGGGTTGGTCAAACAAAAGAAAAGATTGTATTAATATATCATAACTATGAAAGAGATGCTTTGTGCTTGCAAGGTTTATCATACACAAATTATATATTTTTTAAACAATAGTAATTTTACAAAGATGTGTGTTGTATAAAAAGGTTAGAAAAAACCATACTCAAAAAATGTCATAAACATGAGATTATACATAACAACAAATAATTTTTCGCACAAGTAAAAATTTACAAACTAATCCTTGGGATTAATGGAACACACTATTTAAATATTTATCTATTTTCTTTTAAATGAGTGTTCAATAAGAGGGTCAAGAAAGATTTCAAGAATATATCAATTCATTATTCAAATTATGGTTGATATATTTATCGAATCTAATTGACAAGTTTTTTAGTATGGACAAGAAATCGGATTCTTATTTGTTTAGTTTCAAGATTATATCAAATTATAATAAAAGATATTGTCTTGCATCTACATACTCAATCACACTAGATTGGTATGAAAATAATTGCATTATCCATTTGTAGATTAAAAGAATATGCATAGGATCATAACTCACACTTTGTATTGATAATGCCATATTGATCTACTTGTCCAGTAGTTGTGTGTCCAAATATTATCAAATATGTTTTAATACATGCATGAAATACATAATGAAGTAGGATTGACAAATTGGATGTTTCGTCCAAAATATTCAAGAAATTTACATTGCAATGCAATTGCTAAATGTGTCATTTCTAAAAAACCAAACACGTTAAATATCACATGTGACAACTACACATGTAAGATGACTAAATATAAGACATCCATTAAATCAAGCAATATGTAATCGAAATTAATCAACCTATAGATCTTGAACAAAAAGATTTGGAAACATCTTGCTTACGCTTATTATTAGAATTCCACACATCTTGATAGGGATTATGCGAACCGAATAAAGTATTATTAGTTGAGTCATATTAGTCCTCAATGAAAAAGATTATACAAATTTTATCTTAGCACAACTTTCATTAGGCAAATATAGAGATTCATATATTGTCTATCATAGAATGACGTATTGGAGAATCTAATTCAACTAGAAATTCAATTGGACCTAACGTTTGAATTGCTTCCAGGTGATGAAGTTGGTTTCGGTATGTAATAACCAGTAAAAAGGTCGTGTTTAGCCTGAATAGAAGACACCACTAGTGATAATCTCATACCATTATCAAACTTGATTAAATGGCTCTTCCTAAATATGCCTAAGGATAGTATACATCGATAGAGTTTGTATATCATTAGATGCACAATAAGCAATTAGAAATTAGCCATTTCTTAGTCACTCCAAACTACAATGCAATAATAATGTCTTCTTGATTATCTTATGCTCAATGTTGTAATTGCTTAGCTAAAATACATGTCTTATTATAAATGAAGTTTATCTATTCTAACAATCTAGATACAGAATATCTCCTTAGCTTAATCTAAATCAAACATGCCCAA
The DNA here is from genome assembly GCA_026074375.1 of Tanacetum coccineum. Lineage (NCBI taxonomy): Eukaryota > Viridiplantae > Streptophyta > Magnoliopsida > Asterales > Asteraceae > Tanacetum > Tanacetum coccineum. The sequence goes on from BQNB010010849.1 coordinate 25,669, forward strand.
AATGCTAAAAGCTAATATGTTATGTATCTCATTTTACATGACTTACGTGTTAAATGTGGCATTATACACTAGTATGTGATTTGATGCATAACGAATTAATATGCTATCTTCAATTAACGTTTAATTTCAATAGTTTTACACATTAATCTTATTGATCATTGTGTGGATGCATGCCTTAAGTAAACTTACATACCTATATCTTATCTTAATAGGTATAGATTTCTTGACACAATAATTTATACCCTCTTATTTACAATGCGAACCTTATAATCACAATCTGATATGTTCATAATAGTCGCTAAGTTTCTTAGAGTCTCCACTCACACATTCCCTTAATCATCATCTCGTTCTTTTCAAAATGATCTACTCTTTCGTCAAGGTAAGGTTAGATAAAAATCTAATACACCTCTAAGTAGGTTTAACAACTTAAATATCTCGTCTGAAATGTTTCAAAGTATTTTTAATTAGCAAAATGCAATTAAAATATCACTCATTGTTCATGTCAATTTCGTTTCACAAAACCTTAATCAAGCCTCTATTATAAAATAGATGGTTAATACCTTTCGTCCACCTTTTTCTGCTACTACCTCTAAGATAACCTCATACCTCGTAGTATATTTGTTTTAGAGAACATTCACATGCTCGAGAAGAGCTACATAATTTCGTGATGGAAGTTCGTTGTATGCTAACCATTATTTGTCTTGACATGTCAAGCTGCATCGCTTGCTCTCTATTCTTCTTCATTTATTCTTTTTATTCTCAATTTTAGTCCGGGATGAAGCACGGAATTAAATGGGAAGAGATAACACACTCGTTCACAGTCTATAACTTTCTACCATACACACAACACCTCATAACCATAAAACCTCATAACTAGTTCTAGTGCAATGCCCAAACCACCAAAGTGAATTTTCGTAATGAAAGGCATCACTACCCCCTCATATCCGGCAAACATAAGTAATGTGTGCCTATGTTATCAAAATGTGCAATGAAATGCGTCTCATCTCATATCCCAACCTCATAACATGTTGCCTATTTGTCAAAATTCAAGTGAATTCGCATGAAATGCATCATATCCGACTACTACTAAGTGAAGAGCACAAATGAAACATTCAAAGCTTAAGTGTTTCGAGTATCGATCACATTGTCGCGACTCTACTTTTTTCATCCAACATGTCACCAACATAAAAAGAACCACCAAATCAATTTCCATCTAAGTCAGTGGAAGTACAACAAAGAATACATTCAAGCTTCAAGTGTTTATCGATCCCACCATATGTCGTGACTTTTACTTTTTCATCCCACCTGTCACCTAAGCCATGAAAGAACTAGCCAAATCATTTCCACTCAAGCAGGCTGAAGAACACAAAGTAAGAATATTCAAGCTTCAAGTGTTGTTGAATCATCACAATTGGTTTTTACCATGAAGGTAATACCACCTCATTTCACAATCATACTACCAAAGCAACTCTTTATTGATTTAACAAATGAAGACACCAAAACCCCATCACCCAAACTTCAACTATCATCACCAAGTGTTCCTAATGCACCTTTCAAAACACCATCAACCAAAGGCACTTCATCTTCACCCATTGACTACACACTCTACTATAAATACAACCTCATTCTCACCATCATCATCACAACAATCCACCATTTTCACATTTTCACCTTTGTTCATCAACATTAACAACCATCTCAAGAAAACAATCACCCCAATCAAGAATTACCAAACCCTTACATTAAGGACACTCCCACATCACCACAAGTTGCCTCACATCCTCCATTTCCCATCTCACCCATCAATTCATATGTTACTCACACTCAATCTCCACCTTAAAGTGACAACCAAATTCAACACACATCACCTCCATCTCTCCCAAACAACAACCAACAATTCCCCTCATCCACCTTACTCTTTAAACCTACCAACACCCAACAACCTAAGTTATCACCTTTCCCTTTCCCAATTCAACCCTAGCTCATCCTTCTTCGTTTATGTTTCCTTAACCAATCATCCTTATCATCAATATTTAGTTCGACCTAAAGTCTTACGATAATGTTTATCCTTAAACACCCTAAACATGAAAAGCATACATAATGCTTAACAAAGAAACCTTGAGGATTTAGGAATCTCCTTCAACCATTAGTCTATTTAAAAAAAATCCTCATCATTATCCATTAGTTAGTGATGATCAACAAGGAACTGTTGATCAATGTCTTAGCCCTTAAGCATTCTGTCCAGGTCGAATCTTAGTCATTGGTACATAAACATTTCCATGTCTTAAGCATTCATAATTTTTTTTGTCTTTAGTGCCACACTTTAGAGTGCATATACCTTAAACATACATGATTTTGTTTCCCCACTAAGTGTCTTGCATATATATCTATCATCATCATTATATATATATCAATTTTTCTACTAACTTTGTTTTGTAGCACTTTTTCGTTACACGATTTCTTTGGGGGGTGCCCCAATCAAGGGGGCATACACCCAGGGGAGCATTTTGCAAATGTCCAAGCCATTACGTTTGTAACCGTTTAAGACATCTACACATTTTTTTATGTGTCTTTCATCCCTATATTTTTTGTTGCGCGAAACTAACCATTGATGTAGGTTAAGAGTTTGCAACTAATTTGATCCATGCATCCGCTTGTGTCAATGTTCAAGGAATGTCATTGTTTAAAAGGGATTGATAGAATCAAGACTTCACTTAGGATGATGCAAGCTCACCTCTTTGATTAAAGAGTTAAAGTGTAGTAAAAGTCTCGTCTTGGAGTCTACCTTTTTGTTTCGACAAAAGGGGAGAAAAAGTGTAAACAAGTAACTTATACATTTTACTATGAGTTATAGTTACGATATTTTTGTCACAACAAAAGTGAGAGATTGTTGGTAGAAATATTGCGATATTTAATTTATACATTCTCTTTATGTTTTGGTGATGACAAACAAAGCAACTTATAACACATAAACGTAGAAAGTGCTTAAGTACTCCGAATCACTAATCATCAATTCGTCAATTCTTTCGATGTCCTCAAGTTTTTCTTCAACAATAAATTTAAGTTCGCTACCCGACGTAAATCACTAAAGGTATAACAAACAAACTTTAATTTTTGAATGATCAACAGAAATTTTTTTTAAACCTTACATATAATAAAAAGGGACAAAACATTTTTTTAAAAAATATATACAAAACATTTTTTTTAATTTATAAGAAATGTTTTATATTCAAAATAAACATTTTTGAATATCAAATTTTTGACCTAAATGGCAAGCAATGGTCCAGTAAACACCATTTCCATAAGAATAGTAACAAAAAGAGAGCGTCAAGAATAAGGGGCGGCCCCTTAATTACAAGGCGGCCCCTGAAAAATAAGGGGCCGGCCCATCGACACCCGCTCCTCTTTTTGTCCCTTATAAATACTGGACTATTCCCAACATTTTTTCACACCTTCTTTGCACGAAATAAAAGTTTTCTCAGATCTAAAACCGTACTCTCCTTTCAAACCCTTTCCTTTGTATCACTTAACTTATTATAAAGTTTGTTTCAAATGTGATCCAATCATTCCTCCAATGAATGCAAGAGAAGAACTTTCGTTATCATTAAGATACGAAGTTATGATAGCTAGTTAGGGCATTCGTGACATGTCTTACATTCACAATGTCATTAGATCGAGTCCTGTATTCTAAACTTGTAAAAATTGCTTATTCATGGTGATCATGGTGTGTTTTGTAGTTGGTATCTTGGTGATCCTTTCTATGTAATGTTAGATAATTATTGACATAAGTAGTGTGGGTGAGGAGAAGTTTAAAGGTGTGGAGTTGTGGAAGTTGTGAAGGTTTGAAGAATTGTGAATTATAAGATGTGAAGAAGTTGTGTAGTGTGGATCAGGTGTGAAGCAAGTATGTGTAGTGAGTTGTAAAGAAGTCGTGAAGATCGTGAAGTGTGTTGTGATAGATTGGTTCTAGGCTAAGAATTAGAACCGGACATTTAGCTTAGTGAAATTGATATAACAACGTTAAGTAATGTACGGTTATTCTCCGCCTAAGGAGCTTGTTGACTAGTTAAGAAACTCTCGAGTAGGGTACCGGTGATTGGAGTAGGTCGCAGAGGGACTTCATGACCGAACCACAATAACTCATCATGTCCGGTTTGCATTTCTTTCACTTATCTCTCTATTCTTGTAGGGTTAGTGTTTGTTTTTTTACTTTCATTATTACCGCATTCATCGCTTTTATATTTATACTTGCATTGTGTGATGTGTTGATTATATATCTTTAATTTGTCTTGAATAAATGTGGAATATTATGTGTTGAGTTATGCATTGTTGTAAATCGATGTATTAATATGTGTATAATACTTGTATGAACACTCACATATTTATCACACTTGATCGGTGAATTTGATACGAAAACATTTCAAATATTTAAGTGGAAACGAATTCACACCCCCCCCCCTCTATAACGTATTTCCACACATATAATTCAATTCTAATTGTTTAAGCGTCTAAGTCCATGTCCATTTCGACGCATTTTCCTAGCAAAGACAGAGTGAGGAGTGAGTGACTTATGACCTTTTAGTTGTTGATTGAGTTTCATTGATTCTATGTTATTTAAGATGCATATTCTTTTAAATGAAAAAACCTACGTAAGTGTTTTACATTATATAAAAACGCCAACTACCTCGACTATTTCATACTCTACTAAAGAGCAGTGTACCCTAAAAAAGTCGTGTATAGTGTAATGATTGGTAATTACTTTTCGTCCCAAAAACGTTTTCGTCTCTAAATTGTCCTAACTGGTTTTATATTAATCTAACCTAAGAAAGCAGTAAAGATAGCCGTGATGGAATTTTTAGTAGAATACTAGTTGCAGGATGCTTAGGTGGTAAAGCATTATGCTAGCGAAAAGGAAATTGGTATAGTGGTGGACAACTAGAAAGGAAGAACGCAATTAATTACTATGATCTCTAGTGCAATATCTTGTCATAATCTTACTGTCAGTTATTTTATGAGATACGTTTAATCCTAAATAGGTGGTCTCCTAATTAGCTTGCACACCAAACCAGGTATTAATGTTAAGGTATCGCCTAATTGATCTATATGAACTGCTATTAGTATTTGTCAACTTGGCAGTCCAATCGGTGTGCCAAATTCTTTGAGATCGATATAGATCCTTGACTACACACAACCTCAAAATCAAAACCTACTCAGGGTATAAGGATCTCTTAAGTAGGCACTACATAAAATAATAAAGATAGCGATAAAACAACGAGATCATAACTTAATAATCAACAAGATAATTAAATAATTAAATGCCAAGAACAAATAATAAAGCACAATTAATAACATAGCAACAATAAATTAAACCGCATGATCTGCTCAATCAAAATAATATGGGTGATTATATTTGACCAAAATAAATTGAAGTATGATTACAAAATGTGCTGAATAAATGCTCTCAATCCCTTATCGAACGTCAGGGCAAACCGCGGAAGGTTTGCCCTTCCAATCTACTATCGAAAAAGATTCTTTTTCTTCCTTTTCTAATTTGCACTTCACTCCACCCGAATTGAATTATATCTTAATGAATAAATCCATAGTGATGTCAAAGTTTGGTACTAGCACGAGTTTAGTCCTTCCACTTTATGACAAATCTTAATTAATTAATGAAACTTCGTCACTTTTGCGCAGCTTTAGTCCCTGTGATGACTCATCTTTACGGCGTAACGGCATCGACCACGTTACGCCGTAAACCTTCTGACGCAGCATTCCTTCTCATAGTAATAGAATTGGTTACGGCGTAATTTAATCGCCACGTTACGCCGTAACCCTTAGTCAGCATAATTAATTTCTTTAATAAATATTTTACGGCGTAACTCCTGCGGAACGTTACGCCGTAATGCCTTCGTCAGCACCAAATCTTCATTAATAAATGATTACGGCGTAACTCTTGCGGGACGTTACGTCGTAATATCTTCCATACTGCGGTTTTTGTTGTATTTTCATCATCTTTTCCGTTCCAACGCCTCTAATTACCTGAATTCGCCAAATAAATGAATTAAGTACCGAATTCATATAAAAATGATATAAAGTGAGGCAATAAACGCGAGAATTTGATATATAAAAGTATTAATTATTTGATGTTATCAAATATCCCCCTACTTGACTTCTACTTGCCCTCAAGTAGAACCTTTTAAATAATTCTCAAAAAGATATTTCCCTAGGTTTTTAAGGAAGATATGAATTTAAAAATCACTTATGCTAGAAAATTCTAAACCGAGCACCTCACGGAAGGAAAAACAAATCACACTCATACTCTCACTAATCTATGTGTTTTATTTTTGGTGATCACTCAACTTCTTAGTCATCAGCAGGTAATCATATCATAGACCACTCCACACCCACACCCCCCCGCTTGCAAGTACACAAATCTCCACCAACTAGAATTTGGGTCTAAACAGTCTCAAAGTCAACATGGTAAATATTGTTTATTATCGGTGAGATAAAGAGTATAGGATAGACATGGTATACACATTTTAATGGTTGTTAAGATAACAACACAAACAAATAGTCTAAAGTAATCAAAAGGTTTCATAACCTAGCTACTGACCTAGCCATAAGGTACCCAAGAGTCTAAGTCCGAAAATCTGATCTTCAATAATTGGTTACTAGCTCCATTCTTCATAATTATTAAGATGGCTTGGTGCAATAATGGGCTACTAGCTCCATTATTCATAATTTGCACCATCTTTTTATTCTTTAGCACATGGGTGGCTTTTTAGTTGCACCATTTTTTTCTTTTTTTTCTTTTTAAACATGAAAATGCTACAGGAGTTTATATCTTTTTATTATTGCCCCTGAAGCATTTGATATTATACGCACATCCCCCCACTTGAGATGAACAACGTCGAAAGTAATGATATAGAGGGTCTTTATAGATCATAACTGATTGGTCTTCCACGAATGCATAAAATTTTCATTCCCATTCCCCGAAACCATGGACTTAAATAGCCAGATATTTCGACACGAAGAAAAATAAAGACTACAGGGTATGTTGAGGCAAAATGTGTAACGAAACATATAGGGTTTAAACAGGGATTGGTTTAACAAGGTGATCTAGGGGAACAATAGGTTTTACATGGGGAGGTCAACAAGTCAGTGTGACAAGTCGATAAACACACACACATAGGCTTTTTGGATGATTTCCTAAGATGTTGCCTTCTTGAACTGTCTATTCCAACTAACCAATTAGGTCTTAACAAGATGTATAGGCCAAGTTCTAAAGTCTACAATACTACCGGCACACTTATATATTTGGTGGATTTTTGTATAATAGATGAAAACGGAATTTTTAGGCTTAACCTCACCAATTAGAATAAAGGGTTATAGTGCGCTCGGCAAAGATTAATTCTAGTTTACTAGGAAAAACATGTCAAAATTTTTAAAATTGGCACAGATTTTTAAAAAAATTAAAAAGATCTGAAGTGCAAATATTATTCAATATAATTCTAATCTCACCCCCTTACTTGGTATGTACAATGTCCCCTATTGTACAATTAAGAAACGAAAATTCAGAACAATAGTATAATTAAACTGAAGACTCTATAACCCCAAAAAAAAAAAAACAGGAAAAATTTTCTCGATACAATGAAGATACAGCATGCCTAAGCCATGCACCAAGTCTGCTTCTCGACACTTCTACCATCACAGGCTACATCAACCACCTCCTATAAAGACATGTCAACTAGCCCAGTTTGGAATGCTATCCTCGCAAGCTTGATTAGCATCCTATGCGATCACACAATCCTGTGCATCACCGTAAAACTGCAAGAAAGCTAATACAAAAAGCATAAACCAGGATAGAAGAGCACCCAATACACAAATTATACAACAACATTTACAAAACCTAACTTACTTTCGTAGGAATCACGGTTGCATTTAGCGTATGCAACAAGCCTTTTAAACCACTTGGCGGCCCAAGTAGACGAGTGAAGTCTCGTGAGGGTTTCCAGAGAACATACCCACAAAGTTCATTTACCAATATACACGGTTTTGTAAAAATTTCAAACATTTAATGATATTCAGGAAAGGATAACGGCGTAACCGTCAGAGTCAGTTACGCTGTAATTATGTGGTAACAATTTTGAAAAAAAAATTGGAACTAGTTACGGCGTAATCATATGAGACATTACACCGTAACAACAATAATTACGTTGTAACCATTATGGTTACACCATAACTTATTGTATTTCAGCAACCACATTACCACATAATATGAGTCGGATTGCCCTCAAAATCCATCCCTTGCAAAACCAAGTAAGAAAAATGCAAAACCAACTACATACTAAACTAATAGGATAGGTCGGGTTGTCTCTCGAGAAGCACTTTTCTTATACCGAGTCTTTTAAAGTTAGAAAAAAAAAAAAAACCCCCCTCCCCCCTTCCACCATCATCCAGGATATCCTTGAATCTTGTCTATTACTACCTTAAGCAGTAACAATAAGAACTTCTCAACCTGTTATAATTGCTCTTCCTTCACACTATCATAGGTCGTGCATTAAATGTGTAAAAAAATAAAACAAAGCAACGAAGAGAAGCATATATGTTTTTACTAAACTACTTGACATTAGAAATACATCACAAGAAAAATCAATTATGTACCTAGCTCAATTTTTTAAACACAATGAAATTTTAAGTGCAAGTGTGGCCCAACTATTTTTTGTGTCCCAAAACAGGGATCCTATGCTTCAGTCCTAACAAGCACTACCAGTTATGCATAGAATCAAGGTTAGAAATGAATTTTTTTAAAGATTTTTTAATGTTTTTTTTTTAATATATATATGTTACGTCGTAACCTGATGAACTGGTTACGTCGTAATAGAACAAGTTACGGCGTAATCAAAAGAGTTACGTCGTAACGACACTCAAGCAAGCACACAAAAATAAAGGGAGAACAGAAGGGCAAGCACATACAAACAAACACACAAATATCAATCAAACAATCAAAAATAACAAAAACCGTTCCCCGGCAGCGGCGCCAAAAACTTGATGCGTAATTTCTTTTAAATAAAACTACGTCAGGTTTTACATTTATAAAACCCTAACTACCTCGACTATTCCTACGCACATAGAAGAGCAGTGTACCTATCGTAATAGTGGTAGTTGATTGGTAAGTAAGGGGAGTCCAACCCAAAGAACGGTTTTATTGTCTCTAATTGTCTAACTGGTTTATTAATCTACCTATGAAAGTAGTAAAGAAAGCATGTTGGAATTTTAGTAGAATTATTGCAGGATGCTTGGGTGGTAAGCTTTGCTGTCGAAAAGGAAATTGGTATAGTGGTGGACAACTAGAAAGGAAGAACGCAATTAATTACTAGATCACAATACAACGAATGTGCAATCTTACGCCACTTATTTTATAAGATACCGCTTAATCTAGAATAGGAGGTCTCACTAAATCTAACTGTGCAAAGGGATCATATTCCAAGGGGGAGTTTTTGAAAATTTTGGCAACAAAATTCGGTAACAAAAACTACAAGGATCAAAAATGTCATTTTTCAAAACAAAATTCAGAAAGAAGAAGTCCAGGGACTAAAACTGTCAAAATCCAAACTTCTAAATTCGGATAGTATAATAGACGTTTAGAATTTCATTTCTAATTTTTACTCAAACCTATTTTCAAACTAAGAAAGAAGACAAATCAAGATTTTGATTTTTTAGTTCATTAACAGCGATCGTATCTCTCTTCTTTTCTCAAACGTAAGTGACTCAGTGATTGAAAAGGTTTTGAAACGATTTTATGATGTTTTAAGTGTCGAGAGTAAACTCGGTAGAAATCAGGGTTATCGAGTTTAGATTTACGTGCAATTGATGGTAGATCTAGGTGTGTTATGACATAGAATTAATGTTTGTGAGTAGTTGATGGTTAAAATTGATATGTACTGATCAAAAAATGGCAAACTCGACACGAACATCAAACTTGAAAGGTCTCTGAATTTGATAAACTCAGTATAACATGGATTTAAAATGTTTAAACTGGATTTTAAGGGTTTAAAAAGTCTTAGACATCATAGTTTGATAGATGATTTGTCTAAAAATTCATTTTTGACAATGGTTGATTCGCAAATGATAAACTCGGCAGAGTCAAACTCAGAAAAGTCAAACTCGGTAGTCAATGATTGACAAAAATTTAAAATTTTATTTCAAAAAGTGTTGAATTTGTTGTTACGTACATACATTTTTTTTTTGAAAAGAGGCTTATTAGACTGATGGTGTGTTAATGATAATTGTCTTAATGTGTTGTCTAAAGCTCAAATATTTGTATCACGATCAGTTTCTCATGTGATGTTGAATCTCAAGTGTTTGTGAAAACCTACCGAAAAAATTTGAAACAATTGAACAACTTTTGATGAATTTTATATTGTGTGTCAAATATATCTATTCACAATTGTTTAAGTGGTCTAAGTCATGTCCGGTTTTGACCATTTTCTACACTGAACAGAATGAGGAGTAAGTGACTTAGTGACCATTCAGTTGTTGAATTAAGTTTGACAGATTCTATGTTATTCAACAACAAATGCTTTTGCACAAATAAGTTGTTTTGAAAAGCACAAGTTCTCAAATTTTGATATTGTGTCAAAATTGTACTCTTTGATAAAATGTTTTAAGAATATTGAATGATATCTCTTTAATTTTTCAAAATTAAGTCTTATTCAAATCAAAGAGTATCTTTATCATTCTTGAAAGAGTATCATTTCACAAAGAATTTCTGTTGAGGATATTCTAAACAGAAAGAGAGATGAAATCCATACGCGAAAAAGCAAATCCAAAGTGTGTTCGAAAAAGAATTGCCAGCACACACAAAAAGATAAATCAAAAGAAAAATACGAATAAAGCGTATGACATGTGCTAGAAAAAGCAAGAATAAGCACATGAGAAGGAAACTGATCAAAAATATGTTCAAAAAAATTGCAAGAACATATGAAACAGACAGAGCGAAAAGAGACAAAAACGTCAAATGAATTGTTTGTTATCTAACATCTTATCTTCATTCATTCAGTAATCATTATGGCACAACCACAAAGACTAGCTGAAGTTCATCAAGATGAATTATGTCCTCCAAACAAGAGATATGCTCTTATGGATGCCAACAAGAAAGTTGATCTAGAGAATCCGTTGTGTCCTGATGAAAGAAGAATCTTGGAAAATATTTTTCAGAACCATCCACTACGATTCAGCATTACTGCTTCTTCTTTAGTGCCATGGTTATATATATGGCAGTTCTGGCATTCTTTGCATAAAGACGGGTCAAAGTATACACTCAAGTTTATGCTAGACAGAAAAGAGCTAACACTGACTCTTGATGACTTCAGGATAATCTTTCACTTTCCTCAAGCTACTGATAACAATCATGCTAGCTTTGTTCGTGCTCCATCATTTTCTGACATGGTTCCATTTTACATCAACAATCTTGGTTTCACTATAGAATTAAGAGAAATTTCAAACTTCAAGACAACTGGTCTTCTACAACCATGGCAGACACTGTGCAAGATGTTCTCAAGATGTCTGACTACACGTGTTACTGGTTATGATCAACCATCATTGCAGATCACGCATATGCTATACTGCTTTGTCAACAGTGTTCATGTTGATTATGCAAAATTGCTTTGGTAAGGATTCGATTACTCACTTAAAAATCCAACAACAATGCTTACTTATCTCGGATTTACAAAGCTTATCGTGAGTCACTATATGACTGCATTCCTTAAAATCTCAAGAAGAGCTCGTGATAGATATCATAACTTGGAGGATGATGTGATGATCAAAAGCATATTCAACTCAGGGAAAAACATAAATGTGGTTGGAATGAGGATTCCGGATTGGATGATAACTGAAGCAATGAAGTTAACGGAGAATTATCGGTTATATGCTAAGGTGTTTGGAGTAGATGTTTCTATGACTCAGTCACAACCGATTGAGTCTACCCAAGGAACGCATAAGACAACTAGCGCCCCTAGGACACCTACCCCTGTTGTTGCTGAAGGAGAATCAAGTGCTCAACGAAGGTTTACGGTTATTAGACTTAGTATTCCTCCTAGACGATCAACACGACTTACTCCACCTACACTAATACCTACTACTGATGAGGCTGATGATCTAGTTTTACAAGATACACTTCAAGTAAGTCTGGTAGAGCAAAAAAGTCATGAAGAGGAAGAAGACAGAGAAAATGTGGAAAAAGTCAAAGAGCACTTGATGGCTGAGGAGATTGAGAAACTTGTTGATGAAACAGAGAATGTAAAAGAGAATGTTGTGGCTGATAGTTCACCCCTTAGGAATGATGAAAATCAAACTATTCCCAACAATAGGTTAGAGCCCAAGAGTGATAAGGAAAGTCCGGAGGTGGAACTGCTGTAGTACAACCAGTAAATGTTCATGATGAGGAGGAATAATCAGCAAACGATGATTATGAGTTATGAAGAAGCAAAAAGGGGAAGCATAAAGAGGAGATTAGGAATACACCCTCTCCCACAACAATTAGATCTCCTAGGATTCAGTCTAATCTCGTATCCTCAGATACTGAGAAACTCCAAGAATTGACAGAAACTGATCCAACTCCTTCATCTTCTAAACCATTATCATCTTCACCAAAATACATGCTATCTGCTTCAAACCAACTCTTATCATTATTCAAAGCCAAGCCTGAACATTTTAGATGATAAACGAGTTTCTTTCAGTAGTTACAAGGACGTTAGGGATACTTCTTTTAACATCTTAATGCCAAGTTCATGCCAAGATAAAAGTTTGAAGAAGTGGCTAATCGTCTACAAGAAATCATGTTAGATTCATTGCCCAAGCTGGTAGATGACCAGATCATGGGTCTTCTCAAGAAACAAGTTCCACTACATGTTGCACATGGGCTTATCTTGGAAAGACAACATAGTCAAGAAATTGTGGCAAACATGATTGCTGATATTCTACTGAAAGAACGCGAGAATCTTCGAGCAGAGATTTTTTTGCAAATCAATAAAGATATTGCTAATCATATTCCTTCTAATGTTGATTCGTTTGTCAAGAATTATATGTCTGGTCATATTCTGCATGTGCATCCAAAGCAAGACACTTCTGTACAAGAACAACAACATCAACTATACCTGACTATGAAGGCTGATCCTCAAGCACAACAAGATGAATTACCGATCTGGCTTGCACTCAAGTATAAATTTGAAAGACAACAAATGATAACTACTCCTTGTAGACCTTCTGCCGTTTGCCTTAGAGATTAGGACGATCCTTATAATGATGCTCATCTTAAGGGGGAGAATAGTGCAAAAATGCAGAAGACTTCTGAGCATGGAATGTTTGAGATTGGTGGATCATCTTTTGTCCAAGTCTATGAAAGTGAACTACGTCTATCAACGTCAGGTAATCAAGAACAATCTAATGACTTTGATTTCTAGATAGATTCTTATGCTACAGATGATGATGAACTACCAACTGAGAAAGTGTCACAAGAACTCGTGGAAGAAATGTCTTAGACTGTTGTTGAAGAAAATCTTTGCAAAGTTGTTAATGAAATGATGAGACAATAATGCACTTCAGGAGACGAGCATCAATACCACATTGATCAGATGCAAAATTTCTTAAAGAGTGACATTGTGTGGGAAAGCAGGAAAGAAATACTAGTCCTACCATTTCAACCAAAACCCACTCTAGTCGTTTAAAGACATCAAAGAGATCCAAAAGCTCCTGCAATGACTCTAGTTAATCAAGATTCTTTGTACTTAAAGAGAGGCAACTTAGGACCTGAGAAAACTGCATTATCTTTACATAAGTTTCTTGCACTCAACTTTCCTGATGATGATATTGAAGAAAGAACTTTCAGAGGGGTAAATAAGTGTGTGAAGAGGTTTAATCCTTATGCTTGTTATGGGGTTGATCAATGGAAGAATCCACATGCAAAGATCTTCTACATCAAGAAACAACAAAAGCCTGGAAAACCAAAGGAAGAAATCTACTCAAATTTAAAGATCGTTCAAATCATCAAGACATATTAGGAACTGGGTCATGAGCACAAGTTTATCACAGAGATTGTTATAAGAAGAGCTGATGGAAGAATAGTTTCTATCACTAAGCTAGATTACAAGAACCTCAATAAGAAAGATATTAAGGATATGTATTTGCTTATTGTTAATCACAAGGTAGATAACTATGTAGAGACTGGGTTGTTGTGGTCATTATCAGTCTTCATCAGGAGTACAGTGATCTAGGAAAGAGTTCATGACTTTCAACTAGGTGTGGAAAGCTATCAGCAACAAGTCAATCTTACTGCACCAACAATCACCTTCCTAGGCATTGAGAAGTTCAATATGTTCTCCATTGTTACTGATCCTGTGTATGGCATTATTTATGAGCACATCAAGAAAGAAAAGAGAGTGATGAGACATCAAGAAGTTCATAAGTTCTGTGATGCAACGTTGAAAAGAGTCTTAGAAGGTTTAAAGAGCTACAACAACGATGTCAAGTATGGCTATGTGAATCACAACCTTAGTAAAGAGGATGTTGAATACTTGGAACTGTTTACTGAAGAAATTAAAGAACGGTTAAAGTATCGAGATCAAATGCAAAGATGGGAAATGTATGTGAATGGAAGACCATTAGGATCAAGAAGGGAATGCCCAAAATAATTGACCCTTAGGGAGAGATTGTTAGGATCATAAAAAGTGCCGATTATGATTCCTAAGTGGGTTTATTTAATATTAGTACTTAGACTTTATTGTACTTAGCTTAATGTAGTTTGTAATAAGGTTTAATATGCTAAAAGTTGAAAATAACATATTTACCAAAGTGTAGGGACTAATTAGCAAAATTAGGAAAATAAAGGAAGGAAGGAAGCCTCCTCCCTCTCCTATAAATAGCCACCTAATCTTCATTAGGTGGTTGATGGCTTGTAACAACTTTTCCCTCCCTTTTTCTCTTTTGTTATGAAAATTTGGAAATTGTGAAAACTTGCCTCCCTCTCTTAATTCTCTATAATCTACATCGTTATATATCATGTGATTCAAGCTAAACCAAGACCTAACACGGCCACACTTCCACATTCACATAGGTGTGACTATTAAGAATACTCTTGTGGCTAAATACTCTACTGCAAAAGGAGTATAGACGTCATTAAGAGTTTCTATTAACTCATCCTATCATTACTTTAGGAATTTATGCCTCACGTTTCTAATAGCATGATCAACTTCATATCATATTATAATTTGTTGTTACCCATTAAACCTACTTCGTGGGATCTCTAGTTTATATGGTAACATTTAACTAATCTATGTGGTAACATTTAAGTAATTTGCTTAATTGCTTGGTCGTGACGAGTATTCTATCATAAGCTTGGCAAGGATACACATCTCCACCACTAAAGATAAGGAGTAACAAGTCTATAAAGTTAAGTTGGGTTTATAACAAAGGCTTAGGGTTTAATCATTCTTGCAATCTTTCACCAAAAGTACCACTCCAAAAAGGACAACAAAACCACATATACACATCCATAACGATGGAATATACATACATGATTGTACACTTCCTAATTCGGATTTAACCAAGGGTTAGGACGAAGAATGATATAGGGTATAGACCTTTTAATCCTTATCCAACGGAAATACACAAACAAGGCGGTCGAATCCAAACATACACATCTGTAATGACAGAATAGATACGAGTGATTGCACGCATCCTCATTTGAGCAAACCAAAGGTAAGGATTAGGTGTGGGAAATTTAATATAACCTTAGTTGGTGTTTCCATAACAACCAAATCCCAAAAATTCATAATATACATACTGTACAAAATAAGTGGTGATATTGACCACTTTATACAAGAAGATACAATGTTGGTTTATTTTGACCAACATACAACAATACTCTAAAACTTTCTTTCTTTTTTATTTTTCTCTTTTTTCTAAATATTTTTAAAATTATATACACGAATTTAGGTGTATTTTCACCGTCTCAAGATTATAATAACTTCAGATAATTTTTCCATAATCGTTTATACTTCGGATTTAAAAAAATAGTGAAAGTAGTTAAACACAGGAAAATCAAAGACTAAAAAATATACACTACTTTCACATTCCCATTGCATTGTGCAATTTCATGACCTAACCAAAGATAGAAAATATGCACTCAAACACAGGAAATACAATACTTTACACAAAAGCAACTAGCAACTCGTTAAAGGACTTAATCTAATAGGGTAGGCTAAGGTGTAAGGTGTAAGGAAATAAATATTTATTGGTGGAAGAAAAGAAAGGAATGGCTCAGCAGGTTTTTTTTAGGGGAATCATACTCTAAAAATGAGAGTAATCAAAAGGGTTATACGGGGGTTAATTAACAGATATGGTTACTTAATATAACAAACATGTATAAGGCTTTTTAAGTGTAATCCTAGAAATTTACCAATTTAGACAAGTCAGTCCTTCAAAATCCATAATACTTATTACGGTGGTCTCGAATAGATATACCAAGCCAAGTTCTTAAGTTTACTACATCACCAACACACTCATATTTTTATGGAATTTAGGGTAATTCAGGGGAAACAAAATAAGATAAATCACACAAATGGAATTAAGGGTTGCTATACGGGTTATGGAACTAATAATTTCATAAAATTTTGCTAGAAAAATTTTAAATTTGACCAAAATTAAGCATATTATTATAAAAAATAAGACAAGTAAGCATTCTAATTCTCCTCCCCCTACTTGAGATATACAATGACCTCGTTGTGTAAATATGACATTAAGTACAGAAAATAAAAAGAATTAGAACGGGAAACTCCCTTGAGATTTGCTCGGTATGATCCTCCATGTTGCGTTTGCGAGCAAGATTGTGTTGAAAATGCGTCTGAGATCCCTCAAGACATCAACACATCGAGAATTCCAGATTATAAATACTCCAACAAAAGTCATCATTAAGTTCCATGAAGGTCCTGTATTAGATATAGGAAACAATATGTAATTCTATATCCAGAATTCGTACGGTTAGTAAACGAAATAAAAACAAAAACTGTAAAGGAAACGATACACCATATCTGTAAACCTGGATACACAGTATTGAAAAAACCTGTAAAAGGTATCTAAGTACGGGTCAGAAGATCAAATACGTTGTATCATATTCATGAATACGCCGTTTTGTTAATCTGACAATCATGTTTAAAAAGTGCAGAAAAGTAAAGGACTGGATAACATCCAGAAACTCAATACGTCGTATCCATAGGTTTGGATACGCCGTATTGAGAGTCTGGGAAGACATACTCGATAAAAATTGAAATAACATTTTGGGTTGTCTCTCGAGAAGCACTTTTGTTTACAGCGAAGTCTTTAAGTTAGACTTTTCTTTAGTTTCTTTATCACTCCATCTTGTGCATGCTCACGTGTCCACGAGTGAGCCATTCTTTGACGTTTCATTTTTGATGTATTCCGGTCCCAAATTCAAGACTCCTTTGTAGAATCCCTTTAGCTTTTGATATGGGTACCGAATACCTTCAAGTTTATCACATGCACTTACTTTCAGCAATAGCGGGATCTTGTTGCATTGTTCATAAGTCACGCCATCATTGCCATTGTAAATGGTAATCATTCCATCAAACTTTCTTGCCTTTATATTGAAAACGGCTTTCCAACAATTACATCACCCATTCCTTCATCACGGTAGGCGTCTATGTTTTCCATAACTGCACAATCCGTGAAAACAAAAAAGCTTCCAACAAAAATATGCACATTCATAAAAGCTCCAACGACATTCTTCCCTTTATATTGAAACTTGTCTTTCATTATAGAGTTATAAAAACTTTTAGACATCAAATTACTAAACAAGAAAAGGAAGAAATTAGCGTTAACATGTCCATAACCTATCATGAAAGAAAACTTAAGATTATAAGCACAATTTATATGGATTTTCATATCATAGTCACAAAAACTAATATTCAAATTATACTCATTCCATACTTCAAAATGAATACATAATTCATGAAAATTAAAAGTAACATATTGAATAAATATAAGACATAACGACTAATAATTATATTAATCAAAGATAATGATTATTAGTTCCGTTACATAGATCACATATTCTTCATATGTTCACAGAAAATATGTTTCATATTCAAATTTCCTAATATGTCTTTCATGATCTCCATTGGATGTTCAAGGGTTTTCATTTCATCTTGAAGAACATTGATGAGGAAGGATTTTGCTTTGCTACTCAGATCTGAGTCTTCTACCTTCTCAAGAGTCTCGATGATTGCATGTCTTCCTTTTGAAGTATTAATAATTTCTTCAATGATGTTGGCGACAGATGTTGATATTTCAAATTCCTTGTCGACTTCATATGTTAATTTATTTAATTTTATTTATTTAATTTTATTTGTTTGTAGTTTAAGTCATCGTTAATTGTTAATTTATTTAATTTTAATGATCTTCTGATGGTTAAATGTTTGTAGTTTACTTTTTGATGCATAAACTGTAACCTTAATTTTGTTGTTGATGATTTTATTCTGATATATATTTTTATATTTTCGTTTATGAATCAAATAATTTTCATATTGAAAGTTTGTATTGAAGAAGATGATAGTATCAAAATGGTTATAAATTTAGTTTATTGAATATCTTCCAGCATTTGATGTTATATTTATTATGTTTATGTATGCAAAAAATAAAGATTCTGATATGGTGTGTAGAAACTATTAGGGTTAATGAAATGGGCCTTTTTATATATTATAATAAAATGGACTGACATTTTGACCCATTATATTTATTTGGGCCGACATTCCATTAGCAAGTAAAACATCAGAATCTGAATAAGATTCAAAATGAATGTTTCATAAACAAAAATATGCATATTTCCATCAGACTTGGGAACCCAAATTTTTAGTTTACACGGGAAGTGTATCTTATCGGTAGTAAATGTGCAAACAGTAGTAATGATGGATTTTAGCATGGATCCGCGTAACCTTAAATCATCCATAATGACTGACGATTTGAATTCATATTTCCATGTCTCAAAGAACTTTATTTATACCACCAATAACGTCATATTGTTTTTCATCTTTTCAAATCTTATATTGATTTATTCACTTATAAAAAATGGCTCTAAATTTGGTTTTGTTTCAAGAACTCACTGATGCTGCTGGATCAACGAATTTAAGGGATCAAATGTATGTCCTATTTTAGAGGGTCGTATGGGAAGAAGAAGATTGTGGGAGAGTGTTGCTTCGCCAAATAAGTAAAGTGACTGAGCGGTTAAGCCAGCTTGAGGCTTACATTGTTGAGATAAAGGTTCTTGGGCCTCGCCTGCTTGCTGTTGAGCCTCTCAGTTATGTGATAAAGATTCACACCCAAGAAACTGATAAACTTGTAAAAGGAGTATGTGATAGGGTTGAATTAGAAGTCTGGTGGCGTCGAAAGTGGTAAAATTTGGACCATAGGCTTGTGAAAGGAGTATGTGATAGGGTTGAATTGCTAGGTTCTACTTTTTGGGGTAGGGGAGTTGTGATTATGGGGTATTGGGATTAAATGTTCAATGTTATTTGAAATTTTTATGTTAACTCTAAGCATAAACCATAAAGCTTTAACCACCATTATCAGCGAGTACTTCAAAATGTTAATCATCAGCACGAGCAAGATATGGACATACTTTTATGCATGAGCATCGTCATAACCAATCTATTTAACAACCTTTAAGTTTGTATGATAATTTATATTCAAATGTTCCAGTACAATCTTATTTAATTCATCTGCCATGAATAATTATATACGAACATCTTACCGCGAAGCGCGAGTTCCCTCCTTGATATAGATGAATTATGCTTTTCATTCAAAGATTTTTTATAAAGTTAATAATATAACAGATGCTGCTTAATATATGTTGATATATATGGTGATATAGATCTTAATGAGTTATTATAATAAAAAAATAATTAATTTTTTCTAATACTAATATATTGACTGTTATGAATAGAATAGAACATAAATTAATTTACAATGAAATGAAACAAATGTATTAAATCAAAAATTAACATTAAACATTTTAAAAAGCGTTTTGATTTATTTCTCTTTTTGTGTATGTCATAAATAAAAACCTATAAAGTACAACTAACAAATGAAAGCTAACCCTATATTAATAGGGAAATGCATAAAAATGTCAATTCCCACTGAAAAGATTGTATATTTCCAATAAGACATAAAATTTTAAAAAACAATAAAACTTAAATTAATTTAAAAAGACAATAACAAAATATTGATTATAAATTTTTAAATAAGTTATAATAATAATCAAACATTATTAAACTTGAGCTAATTAAATACATTTAAAAAGAAATAAAAAACAAAATACAGGTGATAACATATATTTAATGGTGATAGATATATTTTACAAAGTTTACCGTATTATTATTAACTAAGACAGATGATTCTTATTAAGAAAATAAAAAGTGATTTGTGATTAATGAATTATTTTTATAAAAAATATTGTTAATATGATAGACTTAGACTTAATAATACAATTTACTATTACACATTTCGAAATGCGTAATATAAAAGATTGAAAAACAACTAAGCCTATATTCATTGGGAAATGCATAGGTATGTCAATTCCAACTAAAAAATTGTCTATTTCAAATTATACAAAATTCATTTCTAAAACAAATTTTAATTACAATAGTTCATATATTAATTTTACATAAATTATAATAATCGTCATACATTATTAAACTTAAGCTACCTAAATACATTTCAAAAACAAAATAAAAACACAAAAAAACATAGGTTCGTTCTTCTGCTCCAAAACCAGTTTTATCTAACTTTCCAATGTTTTATGTAAAAGGAGGGATACTTTTGAATCCTCCACCACTTCAGAAGGGTTTAATTGACAAATGTTGAATTGCTATCAAATACCACTTTCGAGTATGAACAAAAACTTGATCTGGTCTCTATCCATCCATCTTTGATACTTGGTTGATAAATTATGTAGAGATAACCTAAACCAAGTATAAAGGTGGTGAATCTAATATTGGTGAATCGAATATGCGATATCTACTAACAATCAAAGAACATTTGGCTAATTTTATGAAGATAATTTAACCCACATAGAAAATAAATCATCAGTCAACATACTCTTGAATATTGAATTTGATACTTATTATTCTTCCCAATGTGAAACAAATCACATTCAATCTTGAATATTGTTGATGAATTAACCCTGGCTCAGACTTTAATAGAGATCAAAGCTGCAAAACCCAAAGTTAGAGGGGTTATGATTCAAGAGCCAAGCGAATTTACAACAACAACTACAACAACAACACCAGCTGCATCAAAACCTTCACAGGACAAAGGCAAGGCAAAAATGATTGAGTCTGAGAAGCCTTTGAAGAAGAAGGATCAGATTATGTATGATCAAGAGGTTGCTCTAAATCTTCAAGCTCAATTACAAGCTGAATTGGAAGAAGAAGAGAGGCTTACAAGACAAAAGGAAGAAGAAGCCAACATAGCTTTAATTGAATCATGGGATAACACACAAGCAATGATGGATGCTGACTATCAAATGGCTCAACAATTACAAGCAGAAGAACAAGAGCAGTTGAGTATTGAAGAAAAGTCAAAGTTGTTTGTACAACTCTTAGAAGCTAGAAAGAAACACTTTGCAGAAATGAGAGCAAGAGAAAAGAGGAACAAACCACCAACTCAAGCTCAACAAAGAAAGCTATATTGTAACTATCTGAAAAACATGGAAGGATACACTCTGAAACAGTTGAAGGGCTTCAAGTTTGAAGTTATCAAGGACATGTTTGACAAAGCTTTCAAAAGAGTTAACACTTTTGTTGACTACAAAACAGAGTTGGTTGAAGGTAGTGAAAAGAGAGCAGAGGATAGTACTAAGAGAGCAGGCACAGAGCTAGAACAAGAAGTAGCTAAGAAGCAAAAGATAGATGATGCTAAAGTGGATGATGATCAGGAAGAAGCTAGGATGAAAGAACTTATGAACATTGTTCCTGATGAAGAGGAAGTAGCAATTGATGCTATTCCTTTGGCCACTAAGCCTCCATGCATTGTTGACTGGAAGATAATCAAAGAAGGAAAAATTAGCCAATTTCAGATTATAAGAGCTGATGGAAGTTCTAAAAGGTACTCAGCCTTTATTCATATGCTTAGGAATTTTGACAGAGAAGATTTGGAAACTCTATGGAAACTGGTGAAAGCTAAGCATGGGTCAACAAGGCCAGAGGAGGGCTATGAGAGAGTGTTATGGGGGGATCTAATGACAATGTTTGAACCTGATGTAGAAAGTCCAGTATGGAGGACTCTGCAAAATGAAAAAGTGTTGATATGGAAGCTATTTGATTCTTGTGGAGTACACTTTCTGAGGTTGCAATCTATGCATATCTTTATGCTGGTAGAGAAAAGGTATCCCCTTACACCTGCAACAATCACATGCATGCTCAACAAGAAGCTTCAAGCTGATCATTGGAATGAAATGTGTTATCAGCTTCTTAAGCTCATCACAAAACAGCTCAAGAATCCTGGAAGTGTTTGAAAGCATCCTCCTGGTGATGGTGAAGACTTTTAATGAAGAAACTTGATGATTTTGAAGATAAATATCAAGTTTAGGGGAGGATTGTTGGGATTAAAAGCTTCATAAGGCTGTTTGGAATTACTGCTGCTCTTATCAAAGTTAGTGCTGCTCAAGAAGAAAGGTTTGTGTTACTACTGCTAGCAAAAAGATTGTGAAAAATACGCTAAGTAGTTAGTACTGCCATTATAAACTTAGTACTGCGAGTGTAACTTAGAACTGCTAGTATATGTTAGTACTGCTAGAGTAAAGTTAGTACTGCTGGTGGAGAATGAAGAAAATATTCTAAGTAGTTACTACTGCTTGTACACAGTTAATGCTACTGGTGTATAAGTTACTGCTGCTAGTGTTCAGAGTTAATGCTGTTGGTACAAAGTTACAACTACTGGCAGAGTTACAACTGCTAATGGATAAAGATTGATTGAAGATAAGATTGCTTATGTGATACGTATGAGATATTTTTGTAAGAGATACGTATAAGTTATTTAATTAGAAGATCATGATAACTTAGGAAAATATTGTAAGCTGGTTAGGACTCCTTGGTATATAAAATGAGGTCCTACGGAATAGAGATTGATATCTTTTCATTGTTCTGTCAATCTATTCGTAGCTTCAAGATTTTGTAAACCTTAACACTATTAAGAGTGTTCGTATTTTATTGAGGCTGAAAGTTTGGTAAACAGTTTGTTGTTAATCCTATTCATTACTGTTTTATTGAAATTCTTCTTAGTATCATTGACTAGATTCCGCGTAGTCTTTGATATTCACTATCAAAGTTTCTATCATAGTTTTTTTGAATTTATTCAATACAACTTAGGCTTATACAAGCTAAGCAAGATTTATTCTATTGGGATCAACAAGTGGTGTCAGAGCTTGTGATAATCTTTGAATAAGAAGAAACTTTACTACACACAAGATCTACTTTTTCAAGAAGCAATGGACTCTTAATATACTCAAACCATCAAGCTACCCATACTCCAACCTAGTGAGTATGATCTCTGGAAGATGAGGATGGAGCAGTACCTATAGTGCATTGATTACACTTTATTGGAGATCGTAGAAAATGGTAATGCACCTATAGTAACAAAAACTATTGATGGTAAGGAGATTGTTATCCCTCCTACAAGTGTTGAAGAGAAGGCACAAAGAAGGGCAGAGTTAAAGGCAAGAATCACTATGTTGATGGCCTTACCTAATGAGCATCAATTAAAGTTCAACTCATACAAGGATGCTAAGACACTGATGCAGGCTATTGAGAACAGATTTGGAGGTAATACTGCTACAAAGAAAACATAGAAAAATCTTCTAAAGCAGCAATATAAAAACTTTGCTGCATCTAGCACAAAAGTGATTGAGCAAACTTATGAAAGCCTTCAAAAGCTAATTAGTCAATTGGAGATGCATGGTAAAGTCATCCCTCAAGAAGACATCAATCAGAAGTTCTTGAGAAGTTTGTCACAAGAATGGACTATACATACTATTGTGTGGAAGAACAAACCATAGATTGAGACATTGAGTTTGGATGGCCTCTTTAACAACCTGATGGCTTATGAATCAGAGGTCAAAGGGACATCTTGCTCAACCACAAACTCACACAAGGTAGCCTTTCTATCCTCAAGCAGCACTAATAGAGCAGTTAATACTGCTCAGGGTGTTAATACTGCTAGTACTCAGGGTGCTGCTGATAGCACAACAATTATTGAAAATTTGAGTGATGCTGTGATTTATTCCTTCTTTGCTAGCCAATCAAGTATTCTACAGCTAGTTAATGAAGATCTACAACAAATCAATCTCGATGATCTAGAAGAGATGGATTTGAGGTAGAACATTGCTATGCTGACTATGAGGGAAAGAATATTCCCGAAGAATATTAGAAGGAAGTTGGAGAAAGAATTGGGTTTGACAAGTCCAAGGTGGAGTGTTTCAACTGCCACAAGAGAGGACACTTTACAAGGGAGTGCAGGGCACCTAGGAATCAAGACCGCAGAAACAAGGAGCCTACTAGAAGGACATTGCCAGTTGAAGAAACTACTTCAGATGCCTTAGTATCTCAGTGTGATGGATTTGGCTATGATTGGAGTGACTAAGCAGAAGAAGGTCTAACCAATTTTGCTTTCATGGCTTATTCTTCAACAAGTTCAACCTCTTCTATAAACTCTGAGGTATCTAATGACTCAAATTGTTGTTCATCTTGTTTAGAATGTGTAAAAGATCTAAAAGAACAAAATGAACAATTAGTTAAAGATTTAAGAACATCTAGGATATGTGTTGTCTCTTATAAAACTGGTTTAGAATTTATAAAAGCTAAACTGTTAGTCTTTAAGAAAAATGAGTATGTGTATAAGGAAGATATAAAACTCTTAAACGTGAAATCTATTTAAGAGATTTAGATATCATAGAGCTTAAAAGGAAGTTAGAGTTGGCTACAAAAGAAAAAGATAAGGTTCAACTTACAGTACAAAAATTTGAAAATTTATCAAAAAACCTAAGTAAACTTCTAGACAGACAGATAATGGATAAGTGTAAAACAGGATTAGGGTATAATGTTGTCCCACCTCCCTATACTAGGAATTTTATGCCACCAAAATCTGATTTAGTTTATCCTAGTCTAGATGATTTTGTTGATGTGAATGAGTCTGTTAGTGAGTGAGTAGTTAAAAAGCCTACTGTTGAGACTAATGAACCTAAGACTGCTAGAAAGAAAATGGAGCCTCAATTATTGAGGATTAGGTATCTAATAGTGATGAAGAAAATGTGCCTAAGGTTAAAACAGTTGAGATGTTTAATAAACCTAGTTTTGCTAAGATAAACTTTGTTAAGTCTACTGAGCAAGTAAAATCTCCTAGGAAAACATCAGTTGATAAAAATAGGCAAAACACACCTAGTCCTAGAGGGAACAAGAGAAATTGAAACCAATAGATGTCTCAAAAATTAGGTAGTGATTTTAAGATGTTCAACAAAGCTTGTTATGTGTGTGGTAGTTTTGATCATTTAAAGAATGATTGCAATAATTGGTATAATAATGGAAGATTTGCAAAACCAGTTTAGACCAATGTTCAAAGGGTAAACAAACAGAATTTCTCTAAATTAACTCACCCCAGTCCAAAAAAGAACATGGTTCCAAGAACAGTCTTAACTAGGTCGGCCCAATTTCAGTTAATGCTGCTAGACCAGTTAATACTGTTCAATCAAAAACAGCAGTGAATAATGCAGGACCCATGAAAAATGTTATTAATAATGCATATTCAACTGCTAGAAGGCCTTTTAACAAAATAGCAGCAGCTAATAACAGTAATTTCACTAAAAAGGTTAATACTGTTAAGGGAACAAGGGTTAATACTGTTAGGCCAAAATCATTTCTCAGTGTTGTTAAGGGAAACAAGGGAAATGTTGTTAAGGTTTAGAGACCAAAGCACAAAGTTTTAGACCATGTCTCCGGAAAAAATAGGGCATTAATGTCCTTTAAAAGATTTGACTATATAGATGCACAAGGCAGATCTAAGTCAGTAATGGCTTTGGTCCCCAAAAGAAACTAATTTTCCTACCATTATGTGCAGGGCAATCCACAGCAAGATTTAAAGGATAAAGGAGTGATTGAAAGTGGATGCTCTAGGCACATGACAAGAAACAAATCCTATCTTACAGATTATGAAGAAATTGATGGAGGATTTGTTGCCTTTGGAGGTAATTCTAAAGGAGGGAAAATTACTGGGAAAGATAAAATAAGAACTGGTAAATTGGATTTTAAAGATGTGTATTTTGTAAAGGAACTAAAGTTTAACCTTTTTAGTGTCTCACAAATGTGTGACAAGAAGAATAGTATTCCTTTTACTGATACTGAATGTGTTGTTTCGTCTCCAGACTTTAAGTTAACTGATGAAAGTCATGTTTTGCTTAATGTTCCTAGAAAGGATAACATGTACAGTGTTGATTTAAAGAATGTTATTCCTCAAGGAGGTCTTACTTGTCTCTTTGCAAAAGCCACACCAGATGAATCTAATCTTTGGCATGGAAGGCTTGGCCATGTAAATTTCAAAATAATGAATAAACTAGTAAGGGGAAGCCTTGTAAGAGGTTTACCTTCAAAACTTTTTGAAATTAATCAAACCTGTGTTGCTTGTCAGAAGGGAAAGCAACACAGAGCTTCTTGTAAGACCAAAACAGTCAGTTCAATTAGCCAACCATTACAAATGTTGCACATGGATTTGTTTGGCCCAACATTTGTAAAGAGTTTAATGAAAAAGTTTTACTGCCTAGTTGTCACAGATGATTTTAGTAGGTTTAGTTGGGCTTTCTTTTTAGCCACTAAAGATGAAACTTCTGAAATCCTTAAAAAATTTATAACAGGCATAAAAAATCTAATAGACCTTAAGGTAAAAGTGATTAGATGTGACAATGGGACTAAATTCAAGAATAGGGTCATGAATCAGTTCTATGAAATGAAGGGTATTAAGAGGGAATTTAGTGTTCCTATGACTCCACAACAAAATGGAGTAGCAGAAAGGAAAAATAGGACACTAATAGAGGCTACTAAGACTATTCTAGCTGATTCAAAATTGCCAACAACTTTCTGGGCTGAAGCAGTTAATACTGTTTATTATGTCCAAAATAGGGTGTTAGTTATCAAGCCTCAAAACAAGACCCCTTATGAACTTTTTCTAGGTAGAAAACCTGCCTTAAGCTTCATGAGACCATTTGGGTGTCCTGTTATAATCCTTAATACCATAGATCACCTAGGTAAATTTGATGGAAAGGCTAATGAAGGGCTCTTTGTAGGATACTCTACCAATAGCAAACCATTCAATGCATTCAACAGTAGAACTAGGATAGTAGAAGAGAACCTGCATGTACAATTTAGTGAAAATACACCTAATATTGTAGGAAGTGAACCTAATTGGCTTTTTGATATAGATTCACTAACAAGGTCTATGAACTATAAGGCAGTTGTTGCAGGGAATCAATCTAATGGTAATGCAGGTACAAAAGCATGTAATTGTATAGGTAAAGCTAGAATGGAGACAATACCTAGCAAAGATTACATTCTACTACCAATGTGGCCTGCTGATCCACTATTCTTTCAAGATTCAAAGAGTTCTCCTGATGCTGGATTCAAACCATTAGGGGAGGAGGAAATAAGGATGCTAAAGATCTAGGGAATGAAGATAGTGAGGTTCCAAGTACAGAGAAGCCAAGAGTTTATCAAGAGAAAGATGACAATGTTAGCAGCACTAATAATGTTAATACTGTTAGTAATACTATTAATAATGTTAGTCTAACTGTTAATACTGCTGGCATAGAAGTTAATGTTGTTGATCCAAAATCAAGCATTGAACTTCCAAATGATCCAAATATGCCTGAATTGGAAGATATTGTTTATTCAGATGATGATGAAGATGTTGGTGCAGAGGATGACATGAAAAATTTAGATGCATTTATGCCTGTCAGTCCTATTCCAACTACAAGAATACACAAAGATCATCCAATTGACCAAATCATTAGAGACTTAAATTCAGCACCTCAAACAAGAAGAATGACAAAGAATTTGGAAGAACATGGTTTGTTTAGTTTAGTTCAGCAAAGAACAAACCATAAAGACTTTCCAATTTTTTTGTTTGCTTGCTTTTTATCACAAGAAGAACCCAAGAAGGTAATCTAAGCATTAAAAGATCCAAGTTAGATAGAAGCTATGCAGGATGAGCTTCTATAATTCAAATTACAAAAGGTTTGGATCTTGGTGGATTTACCAAATGGCAAAAGGGCCATATGCACTAAATAGGTTTACATGAACAAGAAGGATGAAAGAGGCATTGTGATAAAGAACAAAGCAAGATTGGTTGCTCAAGGGTACACACAAGAAGAAGAGATTGACTATGATGAGGTTTTTGCTCCTATTGCCAGAATTGAAGCAATTAGGCTATTCTTAGTCTATGCCTCATTTAAAGACTTTGTGGTGTACCATATGGATGTCAAGAGTGCTTTTCTTTATTTAAAGATTGAAGAGGAAGTCTATGTTTGTCAACCACTAGGATTTGAAGATCCAGACTTCCCTGACAGAGTTTACAAAGTAGAAAAGGCTCTCTATGGTTTGCATCAAGCTCCTAGAGCTTGCTATGAGACCTTGTCCACTTATTTGTTAGAAAATGTGTTTCAGAGAGGACAGATAAACAAAACTTTGTTTATCAAAAGGGACCAAGGTGATATTTTGATAGTACATGTATATGTAGATGATATCATTTCGGGTCTACAAAGAAGAAGTTATGCATAGAGTTTGAGAAGATGATGCATAAGAAGTTTCAGATGAGTTCTATGGGTGAACTCATATTATTCCTAGGACTGCAAGTGAATCAAAAGGAAGATGGGATCTTTATAAGCCAAGACAAGTATGTGACTGAGGTTTTGAAGAAAATTGGCTTTAGTGATGTCAAAACAGCAAACACACCCATGGAAACCCATAAGCCATTGCTCAAAGATGCAGATGGTGAAGACGTAGATGAACACATGTACAGATCAATGATTGGCTCATTGATGTATCTTACTTCTTCAAGACTAGATATTATGTTTGTTGTATGTGTATGTGCCAGATTCTAAGTTAACCCTAAAGTATCACATCTTCATGCTATGAAAAGAATTTTTAGATATCTTAAAGGTCAACCTAAATTGGGCCTTTGGTATCCTAAGGATTCACCTTTTGATTTGGTGGCATATACTGACAGTGACTATGCAGGAGCAAGCTTAGATAGGAAGTCCACAATAAGAGGTTGTCAATTCCTAGGGTGTAGACTGATTTCATGGCAATGCAAGAAGAAGACTGTGGTTGCTAATTCCACAACTAAAGCTGAGTATATAGCTGCTTTAAATTGTTGTGGACAGGTTCTTTGGATCCAAAATCAATTGCTGGATTATGGATATAACTTTATGCAGACTAAGATTCATATTGATAATAAGAGTACTATCTGCATAGTGAAGAATCCTGTTTTTCATTCAAAAACAAAGCACATTGAGATTAGGCACCGCTTTATCAGAGATTCTAATGAGAAGAAGCTTATCCAGATGATCAAGATTCACACACATCAGAATGTTGCAGATTTGCTCACAAAAGCATTTGATGTTAGCAGATTTTAATATCTTATTGCAAGTATTGGAATGCTTAACCTCTGAAGTATTGATTCCAACATCCTGAGTTTGAAGGATATGGACCTAAGGATAGTAAGAATGTTAGTACTGGTGCCCCAATTATTAAAGACTTGGAATCTGACAGTAATGATGAAAAGAAGCCTAAGTTTAAGGTTGAAAAGAAAACAGGTGTGTCTAAAACTGTTTCTCCTACTGTGTGTAAGATTAAATTTGTTAGACCTATGCAACAAGAAAAACCAGTTTGGAAACCAGTTAAATATGCTAAAATGTACAAGTCACAAAAACCTAGGGGAAATCAAAGAAACTAGAATAATCAAAAGTCCCAACAACTAGGAAATGATTTTGTGATGCACAATAAAGCATGCCATGTCTGTGGAAGTTTTGATCACCTCCAGTATACATGTAAATAAAAGAGACAGCTAAATGGTCAAAGGGAGGAAAAACTAGTGTGGAACAATGCAAGAAGGGTGAACCATCAAAATTCTCCAAGAATTACTCACCAATCCAAACAGACACAGGTTCAAGAAAATCTTACTAGGTTCTGGCCTACATTTCTCTTTTACTACTGAAAATTTCACTTAATGTTGTTGTTGCTGTTTCTCAAGACAAGTTAATACTATAGACCAAAGGCAGGGTTAGTGCTGGTAGGACGAATCAGGTTAATGATGTTAATGGCATCAGCTTGTTGGGTTTGGAGATGTAAACCTAAATAGTGCATCAATCACTTGAGAGATATGATTATGTTGATGCAAGAGGAAGATCCAAGTCTGTAATGGCTTGGGTTCCCAAGAAGGTCTGATTTTCTTATTTGCAGGGCAACCCAGAAACATATTTGAAAGATTCAGTGAGGTTAAATAGCCCTGAAGACAAAAAGGTAACAAGAGCAAGAAAGACTTGGTTATAAAGCAGCTGTGAAATTGCATGATCAATTTGATGATGAAAAGAGAGCAGGAGCAGAGTTGACTCAACAAAATGACAAGTCACAGTACAAGAAGTAAAGAAGTGTTTGATTACATCCTCCAAGTCAAGATAAAGCTTTTATCCAGAAACTTGAAGATTCAGAAGATGAACATCAAGTTTAGGGGAGGATTGTTGGGATCAAGAAGCCTTTAATGAAGAAACTTGATGATTAACAAGATGAATATCAAGTTTAGGGGAGGATTGTTGGGAATTAAAGTCTTCATACTTAATACTGCCAAGACAGAGTTTGTACTGCCAAGCATAATTTAGTACTCAGTTTATAACTAACAGTATTAACTGAGTTAATACTGCCAGTACTAATCAGTTAGTACTGCTAGTGTAAACTTAGTACTGCTAGAGCAAAGTTAGTACTGCCAGTACTAACTTAATACTGCTGAAAGACTGAAGTTAATGCTGATTGTGAAGATTACATGGAAAGTTAATGCTGATTGAGAAGATTACATCTGAAGTTAATGCTGATTGAGAAGATTATATGCTGATTGAGAAGATTTATGAGAAAGTATTTAATACATTTGACTACATGTTTAGGAAAATATTAAATACTTAGTCATAGTATTCAATATGTTTGACTAAATACTTAGGAAAGTATTGTAAGCCCATTAGGACTCCTTGGTGTATAAAAGGAGACCCTAGGGTATGTAGTTCATATCTCTCACATCCACAAATACACAGATCCAGAGATTAAGAGTTTTGTAAGCTTCAAGGTTGTAAACCCTAGTACTAAGTTAAGAGTACTCGTATTATTGATCTAATAATATTGGAGCGTTTGGTTATATCTTTGTTGTTCAAGATTACTGTTTCATTGATTTTACTTCTAGAGTATTAAGGTGTAGATTCCGCATACACTTTAATATACATACAAAGTTTCTACAACAAGTTATTTTGGATTTATCCAAGGTAATTTAACCTTAGACAACCTAAGGAATCGATCTAGGTTTGGGATCAACAAAGGGTACACACAAGAAGAAGGGATTGACTATGATGAAGTTTTTGCCCCTGTTGCCAGAATTGAAGCAATTATGATATTCTTAGCCTATACCTCATTTAAAAACTTTGTGGTGTACCAGATGGATATCAAGAGTGCTTTTATTTATGGAAAGATTGAAGAGGAAGTCTATGTTTGTGAACCACCAAGATTTGAAGAATTTTAAGCAACTCTATCTTTATAAAAGGGGATTGATTATGTTGAGGCACAACTTGTCACATATAGGAAGAATGAGGTTCTTTTTAGTGAAGAAGTTGCTGTCCTTAAAAGAGAAGCAGGATGCAAACAATATGAAATTAATATGCTTAAAACAGAGTTTGAAAAAGTTAAGCAAGAAAAGGAGGACATTGACTTTAAGATTGAGAAATTTGAAAATGCCTCAAAGGATCTAGACAAACTGTTAGGGAGTCAGATAACTGACAATGGTAAAAGGGATTGGGTATCAGCAGTTACACCACGTTTTCCTTTAATCTTAATGCACCTCCAAAGCTTGATTTGTCCAACTCTAGTCTAGAAGAGTTTCAACATCCTGAGTTTGAAGGATATGGACCTAAGGATAGTAAGAATGTTAGTACTGGTGCCCCAATTATTAAAGACTTGGAATCTGACAGTAATGATGAAAAGAAGCCTAAGTTTAAGGTTGAAAAGAAAACAGGTGTGTCTAAAACTGTTTCTCCTACTGTGTGTAAGATTAAATTTGTTAGACCTATGCAACAAGAAAAACCAGTTTGGAAACCAGTTAAATATGCTAAAATGTACAAGTCACAAAAACCTAGGGGAAATCAAAGAAACTAGAATAATCAAAAGTCCCAACAACTAGGAAATGATTTTGTGATGCACAATAAAGCATGCCATGTCTGTGGAAGTTTTGATCACCTCCAGTATACATGTAAATAAAAGAGACAGCTAAATGGTCAAAGGGAGGAAAAACTAGTGTGGAACAATGCAAGAAGGGTGAACCATCAAAATTCTCCAAGAATTACTCACCAATCCAAACAGACACAGGTTCAAGAAAATCTTACTAGGTTCTGGCCTACATTTCTCTTTTACTACTGAAAATTTCACTTAATGTTGTTGTTGCTGTTTCTCAAGACAAGTTAATACTATAGACCAAAGGCAGGGTTAGTGCTGGTAGGACGAATCAGGTTAATGATGTTAATGGCATCAGCTTGTTGGGTTTGGAGATGTAAACCTAAATAGTGCATCAATCACTTGAGAGATATGATTATGTTGATGCAAGAGGAAGATCCAGATCTGTAATGGCTTGGGTTCCCAAGAAGGTCTGATTTTCTTATTTGCAGGGCAACCCATAAACAGATTTGAAAGATTCAGTGAGGTTAAATAGCCCTGAAGATAAAAAGGTAACAAGAGCAAGAAAGACTTGGTTATAAAGCAGCTGTGAAATTGCATGATCAATTTGATGATGAAAAGAGAGCAGGAGATAGTTGATCAACAAAAATGACAAAGTCAAAGTACTAGATGTAAAGAATTGTTGTTTACATCCTCCAAGTCATGATAAGCTTTTATCCAGAAACTTGAAGGATTAGAAGATTGAACATAAGTTTAGGGGAGGATTGATAGGATCAAGAAGCCTTTATGAAGAAACTTGATGAATAACAGATGAATATCAAACTTTAGGGGTGGGAATGTTGGGAATAAAGTCTTCATACTTAATACTGCCAAGACTGAGTTTGTACTACCAAGCATAATTAGTACACAGTTTACTAACTAACAGTATTAAATGATTAATAACTGCCAGTACTAATCAGTTAGTACTGCTAGGTGTAATTAGTTAATGCTAGAGGCAAAGTAGTACTGCAATACTATCTTATTACTGATGAAAGACTAAAGTTAATTGCTGATTTGAAGTATTACATTGAAGTTAATGTGTTTGAGAAGACTTAATCTGAAGTTAATGCTGATTGAAGAAGATTATATGCTGATTGAGAAGATTTATAAGAAAGTATTTAATACATTTGATACCATTGTTTAGGAAAATATTAAATATTAGTCATGTATTTCAATATGTTGGACTATGATACTTGGAATGTATTGTAAGCCGACTAGGACTCCTTAGTCTATAAAAGGAGGCTCTAGGGCATTAGTTGAGGGATCACAAAAACGCACAGTCGTATCATTATCAGTTTTCATAGTTGTTAAAATCGATTAAGAAAAGCTTCACGGTTGTAAACCCTAGTACTAAGTTAAGAGTACTCGTATTATTGATCTAATAATATTGGAGCATTTGGTTATATCTTTGTTGTTCAAGATTACTGTTTCATTGATTTTACTTCTAGAGTATTAAGGTGTAGATTCTGCATACACTTTAATATACATACAAAGTTTCTACAACAAGTTATTTTGGATTTGTCCAAGGTAATTTAAACTTAGATAACCTAAGGAATCGATCTTGGTTTGGGATCAACAAAGGGTACACACAAGAAGAAGGGATTGACTATGATGAAGTTTTTGCCCCTGTTGCCAGAATTGAAGCAATTATGATATTCTTAGCCTATACCTCATTTAAAAACTTTGTGGTGTACCAGATGGATATCAAGAGTGCTTTTATTTATGGAAAGATTGAAGAGGAAGTCTATGTTTGTGAACCACCAAGATTTGAAGATCCAGACATCCCTAACAGAGTATACAAAGTAGAAAAAGCACTTTATGGATTGCATCAAGTTCCCAAAGCTTGGTATGAAACCTTGTCAACTTATTTGTTGGACAATGGATTTCAAAAAGGAAAGATAGACAAGACTTTGTTGATCAGAAGGGTCAAAAGTGATATTCTGTTAGTTTAAGTGTATATGGATGATATCATTTTTGGTTTTAAAAAGAAGTCATTATGCATTGAGTTTGAGAAGATGATGTATAAGAAGTTTCAAATGAGCTCTATGGGTGAACTCACATTCTTCCTAGGACTGCAAGTGAAGCAGAAGGAAGATGGGATTTTTATCAGTCAAAACAAGTATAAGACTGAGATTTTGAAGAAATTTGGTTTTACTGATGTCAAGACAACAAGCACACCTATGGAAACCTATAAGCCTTTGCTCAAAGATGTAGATGGTGAAGATGTAGATGAACACTTGTATAGATCCATGATTGGATCACTGATGTATCTTACTTCTTCAAGACCTGATATTATGTTTGGAGTGTGTGCCTGTGCAAGATACCAAGTCAACCTAAAAGTTTCAAATCTTCATGCTGTGAAAAATATTTTTAGATACTTAAAAGGTCAACCTAAATTGGGCCTTTGGTATCCAAAAGATTCTCCTTTTGATTTCGTAGCATACACTGATAGTGATTATGCTAGAGAAAGTTTAGATAGGAAATCCACAACAGGAGGTTGTCAATTCCTAGGGTGTAGATTGATATCATGGCAATGCAAGAAGCAGACTTTGGTTGCTAATTCCACAACTGAAGCTAAGTATATAGCTGCTTCCAATTGCTGTGGACAGGTGCTTTGGATCCAAAATCAATTGCTAGATTATGGATATAACTTTATGCAGACTAAGATTCATATTGATACTAAGAGTACTATCTGCATAGTGAAGAACCCTGTTTTCTATTCGAAAACAAAGCACATTGAGATTAGGCACCACTTTATCAGAGATTCCAATGAGAAGAAGCTTATCTAGATGATCAAGATTTACACGGATTAGAATGTTGCAGATTTGCTCACAAAAGCATTTGATGTTAGTAGATTTCAATATCTGATTGCAAGTATTAGAATGCTTAACCTCTGAAATATTGATTGAGGGGAGGTTAATTGTGTTAATAAGCAGCAAATTATACACAAAAGATAATTGGAATGGAATGCAAAAGCTGCTAAGGATGGAAATTTGAGTTAGTGCTGGTAACTTCAAGTTTTTGCTGTTAAGTATAATTAGTGCTGCTAGTTATACTTAATACTGCTAAGTTAATACTGTTAAGTATAATTAATACTGTGAGAATTAAGAAAATATGTGAGAATAAACATAGAAAGAGAGATGTGTGAAAATAAAAACAGATAGAGTGATTTACTGAGAAAAAGAATTGAGAGAAATCAAAAACAGACAAAGAGAATTGTGAGCTAAAAGAATTGAGAGAAATCAAAAACAGACGGAGAGAATTTTAAGTTAAAATATTAATTTGATGATGGAAATGCTGATTAGAAAGGATTGGAGTTAATGCTGGTAATTCAAAGTTAATGTTTCTAGGCATAAACTTACTGCTACTAGAAAAAGTTAATGCTGCTAGGCATAACTTACTACTGTTGGTTGTAAGTTAATGCTGCCAGGCTTAATCTACTGCTGAATTACTACTGATGGGTTACTTACTACTGCTAGTTGAAAGTTAATGCTGTTAGGCATAACTTACAACTGCTGGTGAACGTTAATATTGTTGAGGGTATTTTCATAAATACTTCGATTAAGGGTTTCAATCACTCATTCAATCGATTTTAATCTTTCATATACTCTCTAATCATAAACCCTAACTCAATTTCATCATTCTTCATCAAAACCCAACACAATGTCGGATCTAAAGTTTGCTGATACTCATAATTTAGTTGCAATTTTAGAGAAACCCACTGAAAGTGAAGGGTTTGAGGAGATAGTTGATTTTCTGAATGCAAACCCTATCAAATATGCTTTAACCGTCAATCCTACAATCTATTGTTCATGTGTTAAACATTTTTGGGGTATTGTCAAAGCAAAAACGGTTAATGAGGAAGTACAATTGCAAGCCTTAGTGGATAAGAAAAAGTTGATTATAACGGAATACACAATAAGGAGCGATCTTCAACTGGAAGATGCTAATGGTGTTGATTGTCTGCCAAATGCTGCAATTTTTGAACAACTTACACTCATGGGGTATGAAAAACTTTTCTTAGAAGCTTACATTTTATAAGGCATTCTTTTCTCCTCAATGGAAGTTTTTAATTCATACAATTTTGCAATGCCTAAGTGCTAAGACTACTGCATGGAACGAATTTAGTAGCACTATGGCCTCTGCAATTATTTGCTTAGCCACAAACCAAAAATTCAACTTTTCCAAGTATATCTTTGATAATATGGTGAAGAATGTGGATAGTATGGTAAAATTCTGGATGTATCCAAGATTCGTACAAGTATTTGTGAATAAACAAGTTGGGGATATGTCACATCATAAAAGGATTTATGTTACCCCCTCTCATACTAAGAAGATATTTGGGAACATGAAGAGGGAAGGGAAAGGTTTTTCTGGAAGAGTTACCCCTTTATTTCAAACTATGATGGTTCAAGCTCATGAAGAAATGGGTGAAGGTTCAGAAATACCAACTGATCCCCATCACACACCCATCATTACTCAACCATCATCATCCCAACCTCAGAGGAAGCAAAAATCTAGGAAGTCCAAGAAAAAGAACACTGAGGTTCCTCAGCCTAGTGGTTCTACTGATAATGTACCAGATGAAAATGCACCTACAACTTCCAATGATCCACTCCTTAGTGGTGAGGATATATTGAAACTTACTGAATTAATAGATTTATGTACCAACTTACAAAAGAAGGTTCATGATCTGGAGAAGGCCAAGACTGCTCAAGATAGTGAAATTGTTAGTCTAGAAAAGAAGGTCAAGAAGCTAGAGAGGAGGAATAAGTCAAGAACTCCAAGGCTTAAAAGGTTAAGGAAGGTTGGTTCAGCTAGAAGGGTAGAATCCTCTGATGAATCTAGTTTGGGTGCTCAGGAGGATGCATCCAAACAGAGGAGGAAAATAGCTAATATTGATGCTGATGTAGAGGTTACATTGATTGATAAGACTCAGGGGAGGAATGATGATAACTTAATGTTTGATACATGTGTTTTAGATGAGCAGGAAGTTGAGGTTGAAAAGGTAGTTAGTACTGCTGAAGTTACTACTAAAAGTGCTACAACAACAACTATTGATGAATTGACCCTCACTCAGACTTTAATAGAGATCAAAGCTGCAAAACCCAAAGTTAGAGGGGTTATGATTCAAGAGCCAAGCGAATTTACAACAACACCAGCTGTATCAAAACCTTCACATGACAAGGGCAAAGCAAAAATGATTGAGTCTGGGAAGCCTTTAAAGAAGAAGGATCAGATTATGTATGATCAAGAAGTTTCTCTAAATCTTCAAGCTCTATTACAAGCTGAATTAGAAGAAGAAGAGAGGCTTACAAGACAAAAGGAAGAAGAAGCCAACATAGATTTAATTGAATCATGGGATAACACACAAGCAATGATGGATGCTGACTATCAAATGGCTCAACAATTACAAGCAGAAGAACAAGAGCAGTTGAGTATTAAAGAAAAGTCAAAGTTGTTTGTACAACTTTTAGAAGCTAGAAAGAAACACTTTGCAGAAATAAGAGCAAAAGAAAAAAGGAA
The DNA here is from genome assembly GCA_026074375.1 of Tanacetum coccineum. Lineage (NCBI taxonomy): Eukaryota > Viridiplantae > Streptophyta > Magnoliopsida > Asterales > Asteraceae > Tanacetum > Tanacetum coccineum. The sequence goes on from BQNB010010849.1 coordinate 63,765, forward strand.
CAAACCACCAACTCAAACTCAACAAAGAAAGCTATATTGTAACTATCTGTAAAACATGAAAGGATACACTCTGAAACAGTTAAAGGGCTTCAAGTTTGAAGTGATCAAGGACATGTTTAACAAAGCTTTCAAAAGAGTTAACACTTTTGTTGACTACAAAACAAAGTTGGTTGAAAGTAGTGAAAAGAGAGCAGAGGATAATACTAAGAGAGCAGGCACAGATTTAGAACAAGAAGTGGCCAAGAAGCAAAAGATAGATGATGATCAAGAAGAAGTTGAGATGAAAAAGCTTATAAAGGTTGTTCCTGATGAAGAGAAAGTAGCAATTGATGATATACCATTAGCTACTAAACCTCCAAGTATTGTTGATTGGAAGATTGTTAAAGAAGGAAAGATCAGTTTATTTCAAATCATAAGAGCTAATGGAAGTTCAAAAAGGTACTCATCAATTATTTAGATGCTTAAAGAGTTTGACAAAGAAGATTTAGAAACTCTGTGGAAGCTGGTGAAAGCTAAGCAAGGATCTACAAGGCTAGAGGAGGGCTATGAGAGAGTGTTATGGGGGGTCTAATGACAATGGAACCTGATGTAGAAAGTCTAGTATGGAGGACTCTGCAAAATGAAAAAGTGTTGATTTAGAAATTATTTAATTCTTGTGGAGTACACTTTCTGATGTTGCAATATATGCATCTCTTTATGTTGGTTGAGAAGAGATATCCCCTTACACCAGCAACAATTACAGGGATGTTGAACAAGAAGCTTCAAACTGATCATCTGAATGAAATGTGTTATCAGCTTCTTAAGCTTATGACAAAACAGCTCAAGAAACAATGAAATGTTTGAAAGCATCCTCCTGGTGATGGTGAAGAATTTTAATGAAGAAACTAGATGATTTTGAAGATAAATATCAAGTTTAGGGGTGGATTGTTAGGATTAAAAGCTTCATAAGGCTGTTTGGAATTATTGTTGCTCTTATCAAAGTTAGTGTTGTTCAAAAAGAAAGGTTTGTGTTACTACTGGTAGCAAAAAGATTGTGAAAAATATGCTAAGTAGTTAGTACTGCCAGTATAAACTTAGTACTGCTAGTGTAACTTAGAAATGCTAGTATATGTTAGTACTGCTAGAGTAAAATTAGTACTGCTAGAGTATAGTTAGTACTGCTGGTAAAGAATGAAGAAAATATTCTAAGTAGTTACTACTGCTTGTACATAGTTAATGTTGCTGGTGTATAAGTTACTGCTGCTAGTGTTCAGAGTTAATGTTGCTGGTACAAAGTTACAACTGCTGACAGAGTTACAACTGCTAATGGATAAAGATTGATTGAAGATAAAGATTGCTTATGTGATAAGTATGAGATATTTTTGTAAAAGATACGTATAAGTTATTTGTTTAGAAGATCATGATAACTTAGGAAAATATTGTAAGCCAGTTAGGACTCCTTGGTGTATAAAAGGAGGTCCTAGGGCATAGAGATTGATATAATCTTTTCATTGTTTTGTCAATCTATTTGTAGCTTCAAGGTTTTGTAACCCTAACACTATTAAGAGTGTTCGTATTATATTGAGGCTGAAAGTTTGGTAAACTGTTTTGTTATTAATCTTATTCATTACTGTTTCATTGAAATTCTTCTTAGTATCATTGACTAGATTCCGCATAGTCTTTGATATTCACAATCAAAGTTTCTATCATAGTTGTTTTGAATTTATTCAATACAACTTAGGCTTATACAAGCTAAAGCAAGATCTATTCTATTGGGATCAATAGTGGTGATATCGGCTACTTAATACAAAACTATACATTGTTGACTTTTAATCCACGAATAATCAATCCTTCTAAGAATTTCTTCGATTTAAGTTTAACGAACCAACTATAAAACTTCCTTCTCTTTTTTGATGCATTTTTTTATTTTCATTTTTTATTTTTTTTAAGATAAACCTCGGTGCAATTTTACCGTCTTCACAATCATAATTTTTCCGGATAATTTTTTCTTCAACTCTTCTTCTTTGGACATAATACATAATCGTGAAAGTAGCAAAATAGACGAGCTACAAATTTTCCCATTGCATTGTGCAAATTCCCGACCATAACAGAGATAGAAAATTTCACTTTAACACAAGAAATACAAAACTTTACACAAAAGCAACTAGCAACTTGATTAAAATAGGCTTAATCTACAGGGTAGACTAAGGTGTAAAGGTGTAACGAAATAGACATATGGTGTGAAAAAGACAGGAATGTCTCAACAGGTTTTTCTAAGGGATCTTACTCTTGAAGTGAGACTAAGCAAAGGGTTACACGGGATTTAACTAACCAGTGTAGTTAGTTAAGTTTACAACATATAGGATTTTTGGTGTATTCCTAAAAATTTACCAGTTAAAAATGTTTCTCCATCTAAATCCATAGTACTCATCATTGTGGTCTCGAGTGATATACCAAGCCAAGTTCTAAAGTCTACTACATCACCGGCACACTCATAATTTTTGTGAAATTTTTAGTAAACGTTTGGAAACGGAATAGGCTTAATTCTCACAAATTGGCATTAAGGGTTATAGTGCGTGAGGTCATGTAACTAGTAATTTTTACAAAAGTTATGCTAGAAAAAATTTTAAATTTTGGCATAATTTAAGCACATTAGCATGTTATTTGTAAAAGAAAGGACAAGTAGGCGTTCTAATTCTCCATCTCCCCACTTAGATTATACAACGTCCTCGTTGTATAGATAAAACAATAAAGAAAATAGGAAATAAAATTAGAACGAGGAACTCCCCTGTTATGTTGCTCGGAATGATTCTCCAATTTGAGTTCTTTGAGCAAAAAGTGTGTTGACGAGGCTTCAGAATGCTCGTGCGAGTTCAACACACGCCTTTTTCAGAGTATACCATATCGTTGATTTCCTGATAGAAAGGTCCTGCATAAAAGATTAGAAGACAAAGGTGAAATTCCTATCTCGGATATACAAAATTTACAATGCAGGAAAATAATTAAACACACAATTGTACAGGGATCAATACGCCGTATCCCAAACCCTAGGATACGCCGTATGGTTCCTGTAAAAACAATTAAATTTTTTAAAATACTGAAATTAAATTACAGACTGATAACGTCCAGACACATCCATACGCCGTATCCAGAGGGGTTCGATACGCCGTATGGGGTGTCTGGGAAGACAGACTCGTGCAAAAACAATTAAAAACAGTTCAAACAATTTAAAAACGATCGGGTTGTCTCCCGGGAAGCACTTTTGTTTCAGCTAGTCGTTAAGTTCGACTTTTTCTTTTCCTCGTTATTCTTCATCGGCTGTTGGCACGACCCATCCCTTATTAATGATACGTAAAAGTTCTCGATAAGCGTCGAGGCTGTCCTTTGAGTGGTTGAGGTACTCGGACTCTTTTATGGCAATGTACTCTTCGTCAAGATTGAATGAGTACTTCATCATCTCGAATCTCTTGATCTTGCAAATTGATGGTTCAAGAGTGGGATCATCCATGCGTTCATCATGCCCTTGATTGTCTTGAGTACCGGTGTTACTTGTGTTATAATTTCAATCAAAGATATTATTAATCTCAAGATAAGGGTCATGAGCCTTTTCAGTTTTGATGTTTGCATATGATTCATGGCCATAACTTTCCGAACGAGTGAATGACGCGACTTCATCGGCATTAATCTTCCACCAGCATTCTTGTAGCTTTACAAGCACATGATAGTTTAATTCGTGGAAGTTTCCAAAACTATTTTTCAACCATGCACAAAATTTTATAACATCAGGATATCGTTGCGAAGTTTTGCAGTCCTTCTCGGTGGAAAGAATTGAGCAAGGAAACGAGTAGTAAGATCCTCCCATGTGGTGATGGATCCTGCTGGAAGACGTTCAAGCTAGTTGCTAGCTTGATCGTGAAGGGAAAATTAAAATAAACACAGGCGCGTTCTTTCCCTGTTTTCACTATCAAGATCAAGTGAGTCCACAAGTTTTAAGAAATCCTTAAGGTGTTGGTTTGGATCCTGGGACCGAAGTCCGTGGAATGAGCATTCGTTTTGCACCAACCGGATGGTGTCAGATCGAAAAGGTACCACGTTGTTCCCTACGGGGAGCTCGATGGTATTCTTGTAGCCCTCGTAGCTAGGTTTGGAGTAGTCTTCAAGAGTGAGGATAGGATTCTCGTCTCCCATGGTGGTTGACGAGAATGGGTTACGAAACAATTAACACTTGAAGATGTCAGTAATATCGTCGGGGTCATCATCCTCTTTAATCTCTTCATTATTATAAGAAAGTTGGTAGAATTTTTGAACGAACTTTTCTACCAAATCATCCCAAGTAGTAACCGAGCCTATACAGTCCTTTTTAAACCATTCAACTGCGGCACCCGCGAGTGAAATAGGGAATGTGCTAAGCCTAAATCGGTCTTGACTTACCCCATTAATTCTGATTGGCCCAACTACTTCAAGAAATTTATTAATGTGCTCAAACATGTTTTCTCCGATTGCCCCATTAAAAGTATTAACTCGTACTTTGATCAAAAATGTTCCCTGTATCTCAAAAAAAATTCTCTCGATCATTTTTCCTTCATTATCATTAGAGATGCAGTTTTTTCGGGTAACGGAGATATAGTCGTTTTGTTCTGTCATCATCAATCAAATTCCTAAAAATAAGCACAAATGATCAGTAGGTTGTGCCCTCTCGGAAGAGAACACGACAAACAGGAAATCAAATATGAAAAATAACTGCTACTGTATCAGATGAGCAATATGCCGTATTCAATTAACCTAAATACGCCGTATTGTCTGCTGAAGGTAAGTACGCCGTATTGTTTGGTAGAACAGATAAGCCGTTTAGACTGTAGAAGTCAATACGCTGTTCTGAGTGGAAAGGTCGATACGTCGTATCCAACTGGTGGATACGGCGTATCTGTTGATCTGTCAGAACAGGATACTTAGAAAACTATTAAATAATGCGGGAATTTAAACACACAATTAGATCACATAATTAAATTAATTACAAACAGAATTAAATTACACTAATTAATTAATTTAAACTAATGGTTAGAAATACTAATAAAATTAAAGGTTAAACTTTTTCACTCCACGGCAGCGGCGCCAAAAACTTGATGTGTTGTCGTGTAGGTTCAATTTATTAATTACCAAGTTTTACATTTATATTTAGCCAACTTATCCTAAAACAACACTTTAACGGACAGTGTCCCCGATCAGGTGGAGTTTCGTGGTAAGTAGAGGGTCAATCACTAAGAGCGAGGTTGTTAACCTTATAATCTATCAGTATTTTAATTACTCCAGTTATGTTAATTCTAATTACTTGCTAAACCTATGCTATATACGCTTCTAACAGATATGGGAGTTTTCAACCTAAGAGACTGGTACAGGTTTTATGGCGACAATAATCAATTCTAAACACAATAAACACTCAAGAAACCAATCAGAAGATAAAAGAGCGGTGCAAGCCAAACAATAGAAAACTGTATTAGCCATATTAAATCCGATTAAATGCTGGTTTGTTTAATTAGTGCAATGATTTCTTATCTCGAAGCGGCATATCATTCTTAAAACTTAGGCGGGACATCATCCTAAGACCTAGACACATTGAATCCTGTCACAATTAACGCATCTGCATAAAGCATCCTTTTAGTTTAATTATAATCTATCTTAGGGAATCAAAGCAGTGGTGATCCTGTTAAAACCCTAGCCCATCGGGACTTTACCCACTTACTGTTTGACGGTATTTTATATACTGGTAGTCAACTATTCAAATCTTTATCAATTAATTAAGAACATACTTGTTGAAACATTACGAGTCACCTGTTGGTCCAACTAAGCTCTTAATTTAAAGACAAAGAAAGAACGTTATTTGTGATCCTATTGGTCCAGTGGTATAAAATACGATATGGAGAGCTATCCCAGTATCTAGCTCACTTGTTAGGCGTAACTAGACCCAGTTGAATGATAAGTCGCATATTTAAACACGTAAACAAGTATCATGTGATAAACATAATTAAACTTTCAACAATAAATTAAGTAAATCGATTTTAAAACAAACCAAACATTGAATCTTCATTAAGATGGCTAATACCCAAGGGTGTTAGCCCATAACCATTGTAATTATACAAGTGTGATCAATTAACCAAGGTAAACTAAACGTTTTACCGAATGATACCAAAAATTAAATGATTACAAGAGTAAGGAAATTACACGGTGTTTTCTATGGAATCGTGATCAATGCTTGACCTTTATTGCTCTTCTTCTCTTTAGAAAATCGTCTTTTATGAGTAAGGTATAAAGAATATGATTTTGCACACTGAAAACTCGTTTTTGAGTCTTCTATTTATAACCTTTGAAAAATGCTGGATACGCCGTATTGGGCTAGGCCAATACGGCGTATTGGGGTGTATCCCTTGGAGTGCGCGCAAAGTTTACACACAGTATAACATATATTCCCAAAATATAATATCTTCGTATCTCTGAATAGTTATCTTCATGGATACGGCGTATTGCAGAAGGTGTATACGCCGTATTGAGAATTGTGAATACGCGTTTTCGTGTGAAGACTTGGCGCTGATATGGCGTATCTCTTTTCCTGGATACGACGTATTGGTCAGAAATGAATAATCTTCAAATGTCTTCGTTCTAGCTCAAAAATATGCGTCATTTAGCATGTCTTCACAAATCACTCCTCAATTACTGCAAATAACACTTTTAAGCAATTAAGTACACATTCTTGCAATAATTATACAAAAGTGGTTAGTTTATTCGGGATAAATGATGGTATAAATGTGACATTATTTGATGTCATCACATGGTCTTAAAAGATTTGGACTTGGAGCCAGAGGTCGATGCCATGATTAAGGACTTTTTGTAGTAAGTCCTTGAAACAAGTCCATGCTTTAGATAAAGATTCTCCATGATGTTGTTGAAACATTAGGATATCGTTGCAGAGTTTTGCAATCCTTCTCGGTGGAAAGAATTGAGCAAGGAAACGAGTAGTAAGATCCTCCCATGTGGTGATGGATCCTGCTGGAAGACGTTCAAGCTAGTTGCTAGCTTGATCGCGAAGGGAAAATTGAAATAAATGCAGGCGCGTTCTTTCCCTGTTTTCACCGTCAAGATCAAGTGAGTCTACAAGTTTTAAGAAATCCTTGAGGTGTTGGTTTGGATCCTGGGACCGAAGTCCGTGGAATGAGCATCCATTTTGCACCAACCGGATGGTGTCGGGTCGAAGAGGTACCACGTTGTTCCCTACAGGAAGCTCGATGGTATTCCTGTAGCCCTCGTAACTAGGTTTAGAGTAGTCTTCAAGAGTGAGGATAGGATTCTCGTCTCCCATGGTGGTTGACGAGAATGGGTTACAAAACAATTAACACGAAAAAAAAGATAGACTACGAGAAAGCAAATATGCGGAATTAAAGTCTCACTTGAAAGGATTCAAGTGAGTAGAACTAAGTTAAACTATGATCAAAACCTAACTATTCCCCGGCAGTGGCGCCAAAAACTTGATGCGGTAGTCGTAGGGGACTTCTACAAGAAGTTTTACAACTCCCTAGGCAGTGTACCTAGTCGTTGCAGTGTAGTACAAGCAAGACTCGGGGGTTGTTATCGTTCTCTAGGGGAATAGGTTGGGAAGGCTTGATCACGGTCTAACAGAATTCTAGGGGTTGAGAGAAGATTATTTATGTGTTTTTATATTTTATAAAAGCAGGTAAATCTATGGTTTGAGAGGTTGGTTTGTTTAACTATTATCTAAACTAATTATAATCTAAACTATTGGTGATAACTTTATGATAATTGAATGTATTTACTTAATCATGCATTACTAATCATATTACTTTTCCTAATCCTGCTGCCTTGTCACACTTGTGATGATCTGTGTAAGTATTTCCTAGGTCATGAACGGATTACACAAACCCGTTGTCTATTTAATATTCTGTTAGGGCAACGCACAAGTAAGGTAGTATGAAGACTATTACAAGGCCCCTAAGAGTATATTAAATGCGTGTGAAATACCTTAAGAGAGATCAACCATATAAGGGGGTAAGGTAGTATGAAGACTGTTACCCGATGGTATCCTTTCTACGCACTCGCGTTTCCCTAGACGTGTCTACAGCGATACAGACAAAAGCTGGTTTTCTAAAGCCTAACGCGTACATTCATCAACAAGAAACAACAGTAATAGGATCTACAATCTAACTTTCATGCAATCATAAGCAAATACAAAGGAGGGTTTAGCCTCGCATGTTATAATGAAAGCAAGAAGATAAATCAATCACACAACACATAAACATATTGAATGATTAATGATAAATAACCTTACTTGAATTAAAACATGGATCCAAGGTAGTATAATAGGGTTTTGAGGCCCTAAAAACGACCTATGAAGCTGCTACAAGGGCTAGGGTTCGTCTCCCTAAAGTTATACAAAGTTACACACTTGAAACCCTAAAATCGGTTTTATATTTATAGAGATATCGCTGCGACGACGTCACTTTGTACTCTTGACGCCGTCGCCACGTAGATGGTTCTAGATCCACTTTAATTCGGACACGTCCTGACATCGTCGCTGAATCTCTGACGCCGTCACCATGAATTTCATGACGCCGTCGCTTTATGGTTGCGACGCTGTCTCCAGGCTTTGAATGAATAATTCTTCATGGTTATTGGTGTAGAGTCGTAGTCTTATCCGTTTCTTCTCCAAATGAGCCCAAGTCACATGTATTTCCTCCAAATGCCATCCAAATGCTAAAAACCTGAAAACAAGCGATTAAGCATATAATCTGGGCATATTTGCATGATTTAAGGGGTTAAATGACCCCAAAATAGTGTATAAAATGACACCTCATCATTGGTGTTTGTATTTTCTAGCTTCTTGCTAGCTTTTTATTTAAAAATTGTCAAAGCGTTGTTTATGGAGGCATGTAGTTCGGTAATTTAAGCTTCAAAAACTAAAAATCCTAAGAAATCAAGTAGACAAAGATGGTTAGGTGCTCATGATCGTTTAGTGGCGGCTTACTTTTCCGAATATCCACAGTATGACGTAACAACATTCCGTACACGGTTTCGAATGAGCTGAACGCTATTTACACGCATTGTTCAAGAAATAACTGATCATTACCCTTATTTTCAACTGCGTCTTGATTATACGGGAAAAGTTGGCATTTCCCCATTGATGAAGTGTACTTCCGCAATTCATCAAATGGTGTACGACTCCGTTCCAGATGCTCTTGATGAATATCTACAAATGGGTACGCAAACAGCCCGTGACTCTCTCATACATTTCTAAACTGATGTAATGGAGTTATATGGAAAAGTGTTTTTTCGACAGCTGTTGTATTCTGACATTGAAAAACTCTATGCTCGTCACGAGGAAAAGCATGGGTATCCTGGAATGATAGGAAACATTGATTGTAAAGATTGATCACGGGCCAGATCCATTCATTTTGTTGGAAGCGCTTGTCTCCCAAGACTTAGGATTTGGCATGCGTTCTTTGGTGTCTCTATGATGAACAACGACGTGGATGTTTTACAACAATCCTTATTTTCGACAATCTCAGATTCGGGAAAGCACCGGATTTTCAATTTGTGGCTAAGGAAGTGACTTGTAAAAGGGCATATTATCAAAATGACGGGATATATCCAGAATGGTATGTTCTTATGAAGTCCATTTCAAATCCGGGGTCGAATGATCATAAACGAATAATGTATAAGACCGCACACGAAGCAGCAAGGAAAGATGTGGAACGAGCTTTTGGTGTCTTAAAGACAAAGTGGAATATAATTAAACAGCCAGCTCGAGGGTTGACGCTACATAAAATAAATGATATAATGTACACATGTGTCATATTACATAATATAATTATAAAATATTCCGAGCGCATGCGATATCTCCCAAACTTTTTCCAAAGGAACAACATCGTGATGATGATTTCGTATGAACGCATGAAGAAACGTTACAAATTATTTGAGAGCTACACAACAAAACAACTCATACAAGCCTAAAAGTCGATTTAGTAGAACACATCGACGTCATTAATATTCCGCCTTCACAAACTCACTTTATATAGCGCCACGCTTTCTCAATATCCTAAAAAAATACCATAAACACAACATACTGTCAAACACAAATACACTTTCAATTTCTAATTCAAAAGAGACACAAACGAAACAATCATTACCACAAATACTACACAACATTAAATGGGCACGGGAAAGCATATGAAAGTAGCAACCTTCACGATTCCTTATACAAAACGCATAAAATCAACAACATTAATATTCCGCCTTCACAAACATACTTTATATAGCGCCACATTTTCTCAATATCCCCAAAAAAATATCATAAATACAACATATTGTCAAACAAAAGTACACTTTCAAATTTTAATTCAAAAGAGACAAAAAACAAAAAATCATTACCACAAATTCTACATTGCATTAAATGGGCGCGTGAAAGCATATGAAAGTAGCAACCTTAACAATTCCTTATACAAAGCGCATAAAATTAGCAACATTGATATTTTGCCTTCGCAAAGTGACTTTATATAGTGTCACGCTTTCTCAATATCCCAAACAAATATCGTAAACACAACATATTGTCAAAGAAAAGTACATTTTCATTTTTTATTTCTCAAGAGAGACAAACCAAACAATCATTATCACAAATTATACAATACATTAAATGGGCACACGCAAGCATACGAAAGTAGCAACCTTAACCATTCTTTATGCAAAACGCATAAAATCAACAATCGTTACTACACACCATTCTTTAAAAATATCATAAAACACATACAACCACAACTTATCAAATGTATATATATTATGCACTTATAGCTACATACCAGAATTTAAAGATATGATATAGCTTAAACAAACAGAAAGACACTTCGAGAAATCCAATTGCTATAATAGCATAATAAATGTCGAATTTAAAACACAAATTCAAATATAAAATCAAATGCTCGATAAGATTTTAAATTCTAAGAAGAATAAAAAACTACAACACACGACATTAATCACAAAAGCTAGTAAAATATGTGTTTTGTCATTTGAAGCCCAATTTATACAACCACGGACTAACTCGCAAAACAAAAAATGAGTTTATCCTTTCAGTTAACAGCAGTTATTAAATCAGCAATCAAAAATCTTAAATTGTACATATAATATATATAATAGCATACAAACGATAGCATAATCAATGTCGAATTTAAAAGACAAATTCAAATATAAAAACATATCCTTGATAAGATTTTAAATTCTAAGAAGAATAAAAAAAACTACAATGGATGGCATTAATCGTAAAAGCTGATAAAAGCTATGTTTTGCCATTTGAAGCTCACTTTATACAGCCATAGACCAACTCACAAAACAAAAAGTGAGTTTATTCTTTTAATTAACAACAGTTATTAAACCAGCAGTCGAAAAGCTAAATTATACAGCACATATAATAACATACAAACGATATTAAGATAAAAACAATATGCGCTTCAAAATGCTAGTTTGAAACACTTAAGCAATCAAAACTCAACTAACAACAATAATAATGAAATCAGCAAGCATTACCATAACCTATGTAGCAAATATAGCTTACAGCACCTAACAAATCAGAAGTTATGAAAACAATATACACACAACATATAAAATCAATACTTAAAACCACATATTAGGGTTTAAAAGGCCATCGCAAATCACATACAACAACAACAGACTACACAAAGCCAAAAAAACATCGACAAACATAAAGTAATATCAATCTGCAATTGTTTTATAGGGTCATGTCTTAGGCATGCATATTAGGATTCAGCTTACACATAACATATAAAATCAACACTCAAAACCATATATGAAGGTTTAAAAGGCCATCGCAAATCACACACAACATACTACATAGAGAGAAAAAATTTGGCATGCATGAGCTAATTTGAAACTGCAAATGTTTTATTGGCTTCTATCTTAGACATATTAGGGTAAACTGACCCCGATGACCTAAAAAACCACCGCCGCATATAAAAACACTCAAAACCACATATGAAGGTTTAAAAGGCCATCACAAATCACACACAACAACATACTAGACAAAGCAAAAAAAATGGGCATGCATGAGCTAATATGAGACTGCAAATATTTTATTGTCTCGTATCTTAGGTATATTAGGGTTAACTGACTCCGAACATCGAAAAACCACCACTCTATTAATCCAATAACAACAAATAAATACCACGACTCTATTAATCCAATAATAACAAAGAGATAAAAAATTACCTGAATATAGGCTAACAAATTAACAAAACTTCAATCAAACTTCTATCTCGCTCTCCAAACCAGTAAAACCATTAAACAACCACCGCCACACCAAATCTAACGAACATCACCATGGATATATTTTGAGATAAACCCAGAAAAGACGCATGCTTCGACATAAACTAGAGAGAACAACTAATATATATATATATATATATATATATATATATATATATATATATATATATATATATATATATATAGTACAACTCCATGCATTTTAACACCATAAGCATATGACACCAAACCCAAACTCTAGACACGTATATGTTCAAAAAACCACGTATATCACCGGTGCATAGTTTGTAATGAACATGGCCAACAAATAACTCACAACCAATCGGACCATCAAACAACTCACAACCCACAAAGAAAAAACATGTCCAACTAAGAACCCACTTAACCAAAACGACACAACTCCAATCAAAATGCCCTCATTAATTACTTAAACTACGTCGTCCGCGCGCCTAATGTATAATAGAATAATTTAATAAATGAAAAATGAAAAGAAAATAAAAAAAATGTGGTTTTAAAAAAGATGGTGTTATGGGGGTTATTAGTGAGGGAGGATTATGGTATGTTGGTGTTATAAAAATATCAAAGTGACAACACTTTTTGATGTTATAGGTGTCATAAAACTCTAAGGTTTTGTTTGTTTTCAGAGGTTTTATCTCTTTATCTGCAAACCATATCTGTAGAAAAAGATGTACATCTAAAGTCTTCACCTGCAGGAAAAAGACTATTTTTTTGTTATTGAAGTACTTCTTTCATTCTTTTTTTTATCTTTTTCACTAGTGTTTTTGTACGTTTTCATACTTTTTTGTACTTTTTATACGTTTTCGTACGTTTTTTGTCTGTTTCTTCCGTTTTCGTACCTTTTCTTACGTTTCCGGCTGATTTTTTACGTTTTGTAGGCTTTTGTACGTTTTCTTATGTTTTTTTCGTTTTCGTCCGTTATATACGTTTTTTACGTATTCATCCGATTTCATTTACTTTTATACGTTTTTGTATGTTTTATACCTTTTTGTACATTTTTTAGTTCTTTTTTACGTTTTTGTTAGTTTTAATACCATTTTTACGTATGTGTACATTTTTATACATTTTTTATGTTTTTGTACGTTTTCATACTTCTGTTACGTTTTTTTACGTTTGCATACGTTTTTGTGCGTTTTTTATAAGGACGAAAACATATAATAACGTCGAAAAATGAATAAAAACAAATGAAAATGGATGAAAACTTAAAAAAACGTATAAACTTACGAAAATGTAAAAAACGGACAAAACGTACAAAACGGACGAAAACGTAAAAAAGGGACAAAACGTACGAAACGTACGAAAAAAGATTAAAACGGACGAAAATGTAAGAATACGTATGAAAACGTACAAAAATAGATGAAAACGTAAGAAAACGGACAAAAACTTTAGAAAACGCACGAAAAACTTAAGAAAACGTACAAAAACATAATAAAACGTATGAAAACATACGAAAAAGTAAAAAAAACGGCGAAAACGTAAAGAAACGAACGAAAACGGATGAAAACGTACAAAAACAGACGAAACATACGAAAACTGACAAAAAGGTAAGAAAAGATATGAAAATGGACGAAAACGTAAAAAACACATGAAAATGGACGAAAGCGTATGAAAACGTATAAAAACATACACAAACGTATAAAAACAGATGAAAAGTACAAAATCAAAGAAAACGGAGAAAAACGTATGAAAACGTACAAAAAACATACAAAATGAATCACTTCGGTATAAAAATGTACAAAAACGTTAAAAATCGTACGAAAACAAACGAATATTAAAGGTGGTGGTGGGAGGTGAGTGTTGAAGAAGTAATAAGAAGTGAAAGTTTATGTCTGAAATGTTGAAGAGGTGAGAAGTGCTTTTTATCACTTATGTCTGCAAAAACAAACGAAAACCTCTGCCCGCCTGCAGAGCTTTGCAGACAAAAGAGGTGAAAAGTGTTTTTAAAAAAATAAACAGAATATAAGGCTAGATGGTATGATGGTGGGTTTGGCAAAACTCACCTAGGTGACTTATCATAGTCACGCGCGAGTGCCTTCCCACCACTAAAAGTCACCGATCAAATACCCAATACCATGGTGAGTTTGAGGCTTAAAAACCCACCGTTCGGTGAGAAAATCACATATGTGAGTTTGAAAATTTGTGGGCCCCCCATTATTGTTACCGTTTATTATTAAAAAAACTTTTTTTAAAAAACCCCAGTTTTTACCTATAAATACGCCCAGATTATATACAATCTCTCTAAAAAAATTCTTCCAATTTATATACAATCTCTCTAATTTATATACAATCTCAGAAACCACTTCACCAATTTTTAAACACAACTCTTCCAATTTATATACAATCTCTCTAAAAAAATTCACTCTATTTTATTTTCAAAAAAATGTCTCACCAAAACACTTCTCGACCCAACAAACGTCAACCAATAAACCCCAACCGAAGCAATCCACCGACACCCAAGGGCACGTTTACGCTCCGAAACCCATCACCGAACACGAACTTATTACTACCACAAACGCGTTTCAGGATTACTCGTCCCAACATTCCTCGTTTCCATTTAGCCACCAAGACTACGTCTCACAAACCCAAATGGGTCGTTCATCATCACAACCACGTACGGATCCGCCTAGGTCTTCGATTAATGCATTTTCGATCGAAGAGTTGTATACGCCTGAATTTTCAGAGTCTTTACAAGAAAACACTGCTTATTGGCAAGAACCCAATACTTACGAGGCAGCGGGTGAACGAGTCGCGACCTCACCAACGAAGAAGAAGAAGAAGGCAACCCGCAACCGCCAAAAGAGGGCGATTCAAACCGATGATGCACCCCGACAGACTGCGTGGACAACTGTGGAAGAAATTGCGTTGGTTAAAGGTTGGAAAGCCGTTTCTGAAAACAGCGAGCGTGGTAACGCGAGGAAGAAAGGTGGCTTTTGGGTTGAGGTTATGGGGTACATAGAGAGCAAAACAAAAATGGAAGATCGTCAGACGTACGATATGGTGGTGGGAAAATAGAAGGCGGTGCGACCAGTCGTGGTTCGATTTTATGACGTGTACAGTAACGTCATGCGTATGGCGCAAGAGAGTGGAGTCGGAGACGAAGATTACGTTCAAAAGGCAATGATTCAGTATCAAGCTGAAACCAGACTCCCCTTTAAATTTCGTCATTGTTGGGATGTTTTAAAAGATAGTCTGAAATTTCAAGAAATAGCATTTCCGAACTTGAACCAAGGGTTTCAAGGAAGTAGCAAGAGGCACAAGTCATCTGGTTCTAGTTCGTTCAACACAGAGTCTGAGGACGTTAGTATTAATCTGAATAATACTGTTGCCGATGATGATGAGGTGCAAGAAATTCGACGACCAGTGGACAGGGACAAAGCGAGAGATGGTGCGAAAATAAAGGGTCCAAAGCGTCGGGATCGTCAATTATGAATGACGATGCATTGGCTAGGTTGGTGGTAAACGAGATGACAGCTGTTGAGGTTGAACAACGCGAAGCATTTATCGAGCTCAAAATGAGGGAGGTCGAATGTCGTGAACGAGAGATTGCTGCTATGGAGTATCGAGCAAAACAAGAAAACATGAAGTTATATCTCCAGCCATACGATCACTTTACCGGGGAGCAGCGATTGGCATGGGATGCAATAAGAGCAAAGATCAAGGCGAAGCATAACTTGCAGTTTTAGTTTACGTTTATGTTTTAATTTATCTATGTATCGTTGTATTTTAATTTATCTATGTATCGTTGTATTTTAATTTATCTATGTATTGTTTATGTTTTTAATCTATGAATAAAAGTTTTTAATTTAGTTAACGTTTTTATTAATTTCGTACGTTTACGAAAATATCTACATTTTTAGTTTATGAATAAAAGTATTTAAATAAAAAAAATAGGTGAGTAAGGTGAGTTCTTATTACGGTTGAAAGGTGAATTTTATTTAAAGAGATAAATCTGATGTGACGCTGACGTGTCAGGTGGTTTTTCATCACCATACCATCCAGCCTAAGTAAATAATGTAGTTCAACCTTAACAACTGTGCTTTCGTGTTTAGATATATTAGACTTTGGAAGAAAATGCATGTGTGATCAAGTAAAATAGAGAAAGATGAGAATATTAATGCTCATAAATTGCGTTTAATAAATGAGTAATGCTAGATCCACAAAAACTTTACAAAATTTTATCCACATAATGATTTGGCAACAAGTTGTGGAGGGTAGATCCACAACACATGCCAAGTCATTATGTGAATATTTTTTTGTAAATTGTTTGTGGATGTAGCATTGCTCTTAATAAATTACAGAGAGAATTACCCCGGGCAAAAAGAGACGTGGGACCGTGTAGTGATGGTGCGAACCCCGAAGGGTGTTAAAAATCATCATTTATCTTTTACAGGTTTTCCTTTTTCAAAGTCAAAAAGATACAAATACTAGTGCTTGCGATTTCGATCCTCTTTCTTTTCATTAAACTATATTTTAACTATGTTTTTAATTGAGTAATTATGACGTTATTAAAATACACAAAAACCACATTGGAATCTATTAGAGTATCATCAATTATGATTTGTTTCACACAAAATTGTCATTAAATTTTTTTGTTGAAATCCATATTCCAGTTAGACTTTTTGTTGAAATTTAATCAAATAGTTGATCTTTCGTAACAAACGAAATACTCTAATAGAGAATATATTTATTCTGTGGTGGTGCATAGTCAGGAGACAAACATGAGGAACTACCGTTTTTTAGGAGTGTATAGAGGAATGAGGCACCAAAGATTGAAAATTTGAGCCATATTACGGAAAGTTGCGGTTTTTGCAAAACAAGAAGAAAAAAACCATAAACGAAGACGGCTAAAGGAACTTAGAATGATGCGAAAATATAGACACCAACATGATGAACGAAATAACGAGCCATAAATGAAGAATGCAATCACAATCGAAAATCAAGATCAATGTCTATGCATATGGAGTTTAATTATATTGTTTATGTCATAATTCAAGTTTGTAAGAAAATGTAACGTTGTTGATGATCAGAAAACGTGAAGTGACTTGAACTCTTCAAGTTTAATGATTTTGTCTCCTCGTCTAATATTTATGTTTAGCTATCGCTTTTAATCGTGTTGTTAAGCGAACTAATCGAGTGATATATTATTTCCTTAAAAAACAAACCTAAATGTGACCTTAGTTTGCAGCTTTTGCCTACAAATGGCCTAATCATTAACGTCAAAAAAAGTTTACATTAATTGTGGCGGGAATCAAGGTTTCTGCTTGACGTTATCTAAAGAAAATAGTAAGCATACTCATTTTGTTCTAAAAAGCATTACTCCGTACTACTTGATACATCATCTAATACATATAATCGATTATTACTATTTTATGTCAGATATAATTTCATAAAGAACACAACAAATCAACAATGATTTAAAAACCAAACACCAGTTGCTATCATATACGTAAGAGGTTAACAGGTAAATCCAATTTATTATCTTCCAAGATTTTTTTTAAGGGTTATGCACATGTTAAGGTATGGACATCAGGTTGTCTGATTGGCTAGCAATTATTTGTGAGGTCTAATAATAATTAATAACAATAACTGCTGGCCAATCAAGCTGTTACACACTGCATGTGTCTCCACCTTAACATGTGCCCCTGGGGCACATGTTAGAAAAACCCTTTTTTTAAACTCACAATATTACACTACAAATATATCTCATTAAGTACAATTTAAATCCACAATCATTTAATTAAGAAGCTTCTCACACAACAAAATGGTAACATTAAAACACAAACCCTTTGGTATTTTCCAAAATCTTAGACAGTACTATAGAAAAAAAATTCAATCTATATTCAAATTTTATTACACACCCAATAAATCAATCATGGTCATTAATTTTTTCATCAAATTAAAAGACCTCACTTTCCACCTCGTTTTTAAAAACAAAATACTACGTATCTCACAAACTGTTAATTGTTACGCAAAACGAACCATATCATCGCGACGAGAATTAAATCATCTTTCTATAGAGGGGCACTTCTTTATAGTTTCGATGAACTCTTTTTTCGATTTTTTTTCAATTGCGTCTGCAAGAATCACATGTGATTTGCTATTTTAAAATCAAATGTGATTTTTTTATGAAATCACATGTGATTTTTTCGGACGTAACTGAAAAAAATCAAAAAAAAGTTCGTCGAAATTATATCAAAGTGCACGTCTACTGAAAGATAAGAAAATGCTCGTCGCGATGGTGTATTTTTTGTCGCTTGACGATTTTCCGTTTGCAAGATATTTTATTTTTTTTAAAAAGTAAAAAGTAAGTTTTCTTTGTTTTTATGAAAAATAAGCGTTTACCCATTGAGTCTTTAGATAATTTTGGGTCTATAATCTCAACTCGTACTCATATCTTTTATTGAGCAACACAAGATAAAAATGACCCTCCGTCTTTAAGTTAATGTTTATCTTGCTATTTTAAAAATGATATACTCTCTTTATATGTTTATCTTACTATTTTAATAATGATATACTCTTTTTATATGTTTATCTTACTATTTTAGTTTGTCTTAAAATAAGTGTTTGTTTAAAGGATTATGTATTAAAAAGCCATTCAACTATTAAACGTTTTACTTTTAAGTCATTCATATATCAAAACTAACTTATAAACTACTCCTATATAAATTTACTTTCGTTTGTACCAATTTCGAATAATTTTATCTCAAAATCTTTAAAACAACAAGAATAAAGCTAAATATAAACATATTGGAACAACACAAATGAATATTGAAATAACTACCACCAAATTGCTTAGT
>BQNB010010850.1:0-82887 GCA_026074375.1 Tanacetum coccineum
CAATTTTCAAACCTTGACAAATTTTGGAGGTAAAATATTTAAGTTATCTATATCAAATAATTCTAAAGAATTTGATTCAAAACTGTGAGTCCCTTAGGAATAGATCTCTGCAGCCTATTAAGGATGATAGCCAAGATGTATAAATACAGTTGACTATATAGAAACACTGATTATGAATACTACAAGTACTAAGAAAAACAATGATATCTCATACATATCTCATAAACGGTACTAACTATTTTCTACTAACAGTACTAACTAACTGATCAGTACTTAACACTTTGTACTGTCAGTACTAACTATAACTAACGGTACTAACTATTTATACTATCGGTACTAAGTTAGGAAAACATAAATCCTAACAATCCTCCCTTAAACATGAATGTTGAACTCTTTTAACTTCATGTTTCTTCAAATTTATCTTCTTTAAGCTCTTAGAGGATGTATCCAAACACTCTTATCATTTCTTGATCTTTTAAACTCTATCCTTCTTCAGCAGCAACTTTGTCTTCTCAGCAACACAGCAACATCTTTTCAGCAACAATCCAACTAAGTTGGCTTTGTAGTTTTTGGCAAACTACCAGCCATTAACGGATTTGATGTTCCTTTACCAGTAGCCGTTTGCTCTAGGATAGTTAACTCTTTATTTAAAAAAACATGGTGAGTTAATTACCATACAGTTTTTGGTAAACTGTCAACCATCAACGGAATTGATTTGTCTTTACCAAATACCGTTTGCTTTTGGACTAGCCAATGCTTCATTGCCATAACATGGTGCATTGAAAAACCATATAGTTTTTAGCAAACTATCAGCTATCAACAGATTTGATTAGTCTTTACCATGAACTATTTGATCATGGACTAGCCAACTCTTCACCACAGAAGCAAGGTGAGTTGATAACCCTACAATTTTTGGTAAATTGTCAACCATATAAACGGATTTGAGAAGTCTTTACCACAAGCCGTTTGCTTATGGACTAGCCAGTTCTTATGCCTGTTAAGCATGGTAAACTGATGACCATTTGTTGTGTGGTGGTTAGCCAACACTCAAACCCTTCTCAACTCCATCAACCTTAGTCTTCAGATTCTAACTCTGCAAGTAGCTTCTTGACAAATTTAATCAACTCCAATGCCATAGTACTGTCTTCTTCAGACTCTAACTTTAAGTTCAGCATTTTCATCAGTACTTCCTTTCTCAAAGGATACTTCTTCTCTACCAGCATATGGATAACTAATCCTGTTTCAGTCACTAATGTATGTACACCTAAAGAACTATGCAACTTCCAACTCACTATAGTCCAATCTAGCTGTTGATTCCAAAACTTATTTTCATCATCTGGGTTGAATATAATCATCAAATCTCCCCAAAGTACTCTGTCAAAACCTTCAGGTATCTCATCTTGATATTTGTTCATTACCAGTTGATACACACCATTCAAATCTTCTCTATCAAAAATGGACAATACTCTCATCAAAGTACTAAAGTATCTCTTCTGTCCATTACTTCTAATTACCACATTTTTATTAATCTCTTCAATGTGTTCAGCTTGATCAGTCTGTGGTTTAGTTCCAAGACACTCTCTCATCATTCTCTTTGTCACTATCATCTTCAGAAGTGTTTTGAATATATCTTCTTTTTCTTGACTTCATCTTTTTCTTAGTACCTAGTTTTCTCTTTCTGGTACTCTGTTCTTCTTTACTCTCCTTCTGAACTTCTTTGCTTTCCTCCTTAACTTCTGTGAAGTATGGGAATTAGTGACAGACACTTTGCAAAAAATGTCCATTAAACTTAATGTGGCTCTGGAAAAACAAACATGATGCGGAAAATATGTATTCGCAACAAATATTCTCGTTTGTGGCTAAGGATATGTCATAGGAAGGAATTGATTTCGAAGAGTCATTCACTACAGTTGCTCGGTTGGAAGCTGTACGGTTGTTCATTGCGTATGCTGCACATTATAATCAATTTACGGGTTACCCCAAATGGACATTAAAATACAGCATTTCTTTTGGACATTTGACGATTGAAGTGTACGTAAACCAACCAGATGGATTTGTTGACCCATATCATCCTGACAAAGTTTACCGTCTCAAGAAAGCATTATATGGTCTCAAACAAGCACCAAGAGCGTGGTATGATGAACTCTCCAACTTCCTGGTATCCGAAGGATTCTCAAAAGGTTCTATTGATCCAACTCTGTTCATAACTAAACATAGGGAAGACATACTGCTTGTGCAAATTTACGTTGATGACATAATCTTTGGTTCTACGAACCCAAAACTTTCAAAACAATTTGGAAAACTAATGCACAACAAGTTTGATATGTCTATGACGGGGGAACTGAAATTCTTTTTAGGAATTCAGATCCACCAATCCCCTCGTGGTATCTTCATAAACCAAGCTAAGTATGCTCAAGAGATACTTAAAAAGCATGGTATGACCTCATGTGATAGCATTGGTACACCAATGGCTACAAAACACCTTGATGCTGACTTGAGTGGTACTCCGGTCGACCAAACGAAATATCGTAGTATGGTCGGAGCACTCATGTACCTAACAGCAAGTAGACCAGATATTATACATGCAACATGTTATTATGCTCGCTATCAAGCGAAACCGACTGAGAAATATCTCACTGCGGTTAAACGAATCTTTCGGTACCTTAAAGACTCCATTAACATGGGTCTCTGGTATCCGAAGGATACCGGTTTCGAACTAACTTCTTTTTCAGATTCGGATCATGCGGGCTGTCTCGATTCACGTAAAAGCACATCTGGTGGCATACAATTTCTAGGTGGTGATAAGTTAGTCAGCTGGTCATCCAAAAAGCAGGACTGCACCTCAATGTCAACAGCAGAAGCCGAGTATGTGTCTTTATCTGCGTGCTGCGCACAAGTTCTATGGATGAGAACTCAGCTCACAGATTATGGCTTCCACTTTGATAAAATACCTATGTATTGGATCTTAAGGCAGCCATAGCCATCTCGGCATCCAGTCAGCATTCTCGTATCCCAAGCACATCGATGTCAGATATCACTCATAAAGGAACATGTTAAAAAGGGTATTTGGTGAAGTATTCTATTGTCGGACACTGAATACCGTTTAGGCGGCCTTGTTTACTAAATGCTTTTATCGGAAGATAGGTTTACGTATCAATGTCAGACGACTCGGTATGAGATGTTTGACTCCAGATGAACTGGAGGTTCTGGCAAATGAATCTGCTTGATCCATCAAACATCAATTTGTAAATATTTTAATTCTCTCTTTATTTTTTTACTTATAAAATAAAATAAAATAATAATAATAATAATAATAATAATAATAATTTTGAAAAAGAAAATACAAAAAATATAATAATCCAACAAAAAGAAAATACGAAAAATATAAACCTAGAAAAACACAATATAAAATTCAGAAAAATTTTCAAAAAATACCAAAAAAGAATCTTCTCGACATGTCTCTTGGAATCGATAACATTTACGTACCTATAAATGTTGATTAACAATCGGACACGGGCGTGTAAATGAGTTCCGAACAGGGAGTTTCAATTGATTTCAAAACATGTCATTTCTAAATTTTTCTCTATGGAACTTATGTTCATTTCGTGCATAAATCGGTAAGAATGTTATAGGAAAGTGTACGCTCAGTGGCTTACTCTAAAATAGATGATAGAAGTCCTTTATCATGGCTCTTTAAAATTGTTGAACACAATTTTTCAAAAAGAACTTTCAATGTCAAAATTGTCTACAATATAATTTGTGGTATTTTCCATAAAAAGTGGTATTTGTTAAAATTGTGTGTTTAACACTCCCTTCCTCGAATAATTTTTCAAAGAATTATAGTACGTAGAATGTCATTTTATGTGAATCAATTTCTGAGGGGGAGCTTTTTAAAACAAAGCATTCATGCAATATCGTGGTATAATTTTTCTCCCCATGGAATTTTTCGTGTCAAATTTTAATCAATTGGTATTTCAAATACTAAGTGTTTTATTGTTTAAAATAAGGGGAGAAAATGTGATTAAAATACGTTATAGACGAATGTGATCTTTAAGACTCTAAGTGCAACTCTTTCCTTCATGTGCTAAAGAATTTCGAATCTCAGAGCACATGTGTAGGGGGGGTATTTGAAAATAACAATGTCAAAAAATGGTTTTATGGTTCGATCTCATACCCAACAACCTATTAATTTCACGACGATTTTGAAGTCACAAGGTGATTAGGTTAGGTATAAGTCCTACGATCCAACCAGAACCGGAGGGATCTACCCAAGGACACTCCATAGTTAGAAATATCAGTCCTTAGGTATGATTGGAGATGAATGTGTATAAGGGAAAAATGCCAACTAAGATTGAGCTAACACTGGAACAATCACAACAAGGTGTTAGTAATGACGTCTTGGTAAGCATTGAAGGGGTTGAAGAATTAAAAAGAAATGTATGGATAAAGGGTGAAAAGAAAGAAGCCCTCCTTACACCTTAGGCAGAAATCGGGTCAATACATAATCTATCAAAATCACACAGATGATTGTTGATATTGAAGACGACATCATGGACCCAGTGATGCAATGCACAACCCTTCCCAGCCATTCGGGTTTCTCTCAACAGAAACTTGTCTCATTTGTCACGGAGATACACAAGTTATCTATTGACATCTCACTCCGACGATGTTAAATATTGATTAGGGTGGCCGTTGCTCCAGCCTCCGATTACTAAAATCAAAAGTGCACAAATTGAGTTTAGAGCCAAGAAGAGATCAAAGTATAAATCTCATTAGGACATAATGTCTAAATATACTTGTTGAACACCATAAAGTTCATAAGCTATAACAAAGAGTCCTACGCATTATCCTTGAGATCTTGCCAGAACATCTGAGTGATACTTAAGTATTCACAGTGAAGATGGAAATCCTGCTTGAGCCAACATCAAACAAGCTCATGGTAGGTGACTTGCAAGATTCTATATGAATCAAGCTGTGGATAAAAACGGATATCAATTTTTGGCTAGTAATATGAATTGACGACTTAATCATTGAAAGATAGTAACTCTTTGATTCACTCTTACGTGTTGTTTTCTGTTTGAGACGTTCTGGTAATTGAGAATAGATGAATGGTGTTCTAATTACATCTGTGTAGAAGATCATATGCTTTGAGCTGGGAAAACCCTGTCAAGGGAGGATTCTTTGTAATCTACTGATCACAGGTTAGTATTTATACTATAAATCGGGAAACCCGGAGGTTAAAGCAACAGAACTCAAGATGAATGGACCAAAGCATATTCTTTTTTATTGCTAACTGTTTTATTTCAAGATAGACGACGGTGTTGCAAATCATTTCCAGCGAAGTCGGTTTCCTAACCACATGCTCTTACTCAAGCTTTCTAAGTCAAGCATTTAACGTCAAGTAGTTGATTTCTATTCTTCCCCACCATCAAGAGCTCAAAGTTAAACTAGATCATCAATTGGGGAGATTGTTAGACTTTAATCATATGTCTAAACAAGGAATGTATCAGTCTTTATTGAGCATGTTGGTCAAGAGCACAAGTTGATCAAGGAAGTCAAATCAAGATGATTCAAGTCAAGGAGATGATGCAAGATAACGATCTTAAGAACTCAAAGTCAAAAAAGATAAAGGCTCAAATCAAGATCACAAAGCATGAATGAACAAAGCCATTACAAACAAGACAAGACCATAACAAGGCAAAGCATAAATGTTAAATGTCATATCTTCAAATGTCATCGGTGATACAGAGGAGTTTGAAGAAAGAGACCTCAACATTGGGGGAGATTGTTAGCCTTAATTATATTAAGTCAAACAAGAATGTTATCGGTCTTAGAAAGTCAAACTAGGTCTTGTATTGTAATAGGCTAGTCGGGTTTAACGGGCTTGGATTGTAATCTAATATTGTCCGTGTTTCGGGCTCAAAGCCCAAGTTATGCCAAGCCCGGCCCATTTAGAAGCCCATACGCCTCACTTAAGGCAAAAGGGTATAAATATCCCTTCACCACACTTGGTGAAGGGTGTTGGTTACATTTTCATTTTTTTGTAATCCTCCTTTCTCTCTAATCTAGTTTCTCTCTTATGTTATCACGTGTGTATACGATTTTTCACGCAAAGAGATACTGATATGTAGATGGTTTAGATTATAGATTATGTAACTGACATTTAAATAGCTGGGATAACACTAGTTGTTAGCAAACTATCAGCTATAAAAGATTTGATTAGTCTTTGACCATGAACTGTTTGATTCATGGACTAGCCAATCTAGAGAACACAGAAGCAGGTGAGGTGAGAACCCTTCCCAATTTTTGGTAAATTGTAACATAAACGGACTTGAGAAGTCTTTTACCACAAGCCGTTTGCTTGTGGGATAGACAGTTTCTTATGCCTCGCGCGCTCTCGCATGGTGAACTGTGACATTTGTGTATGGTGGTTAGCCAAACACTACAAACCCTTCTCAATCCCATCAATTCTTATCTTCAAGTTCTAACTCTGCAAGTAATATCTTCTTGATAAGAAACCTGATCAACTCTATGCCATAGTTCTGTAGTTCTTAAGACCTCTAACTTCAATTTAGGATTTGCATCAGTACTTCCTTTTATAAAGGATAACTTCTCTTCTACCAGCTTATAATGACTAACTCATGTTTCAGTCACTAAGGTATGTACTCCTGAAGAACTATGTTGTATGTGTCTCAACTCACTATAGTCCAATCTAGCTGTGAATCACAAATACTCATTCGCGCCCGCATCTGGGTTGATTTAACCAATCAAATTCTCCCCAGAAGTTCTCTGTCAAAATCTTCTAGGTTATCTCGCACGCTTGAAATTGTCATTACCAGTTGCTACACAGCATTCAATTCCTCTTATCAAATATAGGAAAATTCTCTCATCAAAGTACTAAAGTATTCTTTTGTCCAATTACTTCTAATCACCACATTTTGCTTTAATCTCTTTAAAGTCTTCATCTTGATCAGTCTGTGGTTTAGTTCCCAGACACTCTGTTTCCATTCTTTGATAGGTTATTTTCGTAAGGATTTCATAATCCATTCTTTTGTCCTTCATCCGGAGCTCTGTTAGGATGTAATCTCAGCTTCTCATCATTCTATTTTTCCACTATCATCTTCAGAAGTGTTTTGAATATATCTTCTTTTCCTTGACTTCATCTTTTTCCTAGTACCAAGTTTTCTCTTTCTGGTACTCTCTTCTTCTTTACTCTCCTTCTGAACTTCTTCTTTACTTTCCTCCTTGATCACTTCACTTTTAGAGGAATCAACTCCTTTCTCATTCATCCTTTTGATCAATCTTTCATCTTCAGCAGACCCAATAGAGATAAAATCTTCATCTGACCTCTTAATCTTCTCATACAAAGCTTGTACTTCCTCAAACTTCTTGATTTTCAATTCAGCATGCTTGAAGTTTCCTACATGCTTCAAGTAGGTCATCATTTGATTTCTTAGTTGATTCTTGGTTGGTGGTCTATTCCTGATGGCCTCTGATCTCTGTTGAGCAAGGAATCTTCTTTGAGCAGCAATTGTGTCATGAAGGAACTTTGCTCTTTCTTCAATTGTAAATTGCTCTCTTTCTTGTTCTTGAAGCTTCTCAGCAAGAAGTCTATCTGCCTCAATCCTTGCCTTTATATCATCAAAGTTTCTTATAAGAGCTTCATTGGCAGCTTGTTCTTCAGCTATTCTGTTTCTTTCCTCTTCTTCTTCCCACTCTTCTTGTATTTTCCTAGCCATCTCTTCATCAGTTTCAAGCTGTTTAAACTTCTTCTCAGCCTCAGGAATACCATCAGATTCACTTTCAGATTCATCCTCCTCTTCAATTTTCTTCTTTCCTTTGTCTTTTGGATCAATCTTTGGAAGAGGCTTTAATGTTAGAAGTGATCTTGTAGAGGTAGGCTTAGGTCTGTCAGCTTCTTCAATATCCTTCAACTATATACCTTTTCTCTAGAAACTGCCTTGGCTTGACTCATGTTGAGAAGAACCTTAGCTATAGTTTCATCATCTCCAAAGATTGTAGAAGTGGGTGTTTGAGTGGATGTTTGAGTGGCTTGAGTAGCAATTTCTTCTTCAGTACCTTTCTTATGCCCATCAGTACTTTCAACTTGCTCTTCAGTACCTTCAATGTGCTCTTCAGTACCTTCTAAGTTCTCTTCAGTACCTTCATTTTTCTCTTCATCACCTTCATTTTGCTCTTCAGTACCTTCATTTGGCCTGTCAGTACTAACTTTGGATCCATCAGTACTAACTATTGGTCTGTCAGTACTAACTTTCTCCATATCAGTACTAACTCCCTCCTTGTCAGTACTAAGTACATCTTCAGTACTAAGTATGTTCTCATCAATCTCCTTGTCTTCATCCACCATTTCTCTTGTCCTCCCTTCATTCTGAGCATTCTCTGTTTCCATATGATCAACTGTATCTTCAGGAATTTCATCAAACAGAGGATCTCTTTGAACTGATGATTCACCTTTAGCAAACTTCCTCCCTTGTTTGGATACAGACTCTTTGTGCACCCTATGTTTCTTTGAGAAGCTCTTTCTTGGGAATCTTTGCTTCAATGAGACACTTTTCAGCCATGCTTTATGGTGTTTGATGACAGGTTTAGCTTGCTTCTTGAGCTTTGTGATCTGAGCCTTCAAGTCTTGTATTTCCTTGGCTTGATCTGAAACCTGTGCACATAAAGAGAGACAAAGATCATAGACACTTTGGAGAGTCATGTCACCCTCATTCCCTGAAAGGGATTTATCACTGGATGAATGACCTCCAAGATTCTCACCAGAAGTTTCTGGGATAGAATCAGGAATAGTAGTAGTGGGTGAAGGTCTTGGGTTGGGTCAGGTCTGTTGCTTTATGAGGTACCTCTACTAGTGTGAGCAGGAGATCGAGGTCAAGTTGAGGGCTCATGAGGTACTTCACTAGTGGGAGCAGGGGAGGGTGTAGGTTGTGCTTCAGATGGTCTTTCTGAAGAAGCACCCTCATCCTGAGTTGGTTGTACCAACATAGTAGCAAACAAAGGGGTGACTTTCCCTGAGAAATGTTTACCCTTCTTAACCATGAAAGAAAAATTTACTATTTAGAGTTATTTACAGACAATGATCTAAAGGTACAGGTACATTAAACTAGTTGTTTACCTAAAAGATAGAATAAACCGTGGGTACATTACAAACGTCTTCTTAAGCATTCTAATGTCTAAGCATACCAATACAAAAAATTAATTTAGAAAATATATATACTTATGATTAGTGTTAAACATTTATGACCTGCAGTGGCTATGTTAGTAGGAATTTGATCCAAAGGGGTACTTTTGGAACTAAGACAATGATTAATTGATCTGAAATAAAAACCTCGATTGGGGTGAAAAATAAAGTTTATTATGTGAACATGTTAATCCCTTCATACCCATTAGTGCTATTAGCATCAATATAGTCTGATTAGGTAATGAGTCTTATTCCCATCAGCATCCATCAAAAAGAAGATCACTTCTTATTGATGCCTGGAGATAGACACGACTTGCAGCTACTTTTGGCAGTATATATGCTAACATTGCTTGATTGTTTTGGACATAGAAAAGTTTCTAAACTGTTCACAAATGTAGTAGATACAACTGGGCTTTGCAGTTGAGAGCATGATGAATGGAACTTCGCTTAAGAAAATCAATGATCTCGTGAAACTCTGCATTCCCTTCAGACTTCTCCAAATATGCGACCATGTTATGCTTCGGACATGAATCAAGAACAGCCATTTTTGTTGGAAGAGTGATCGTCGAGAAGAGAGAAATTAGGGCTTGTAAATGCGAATGTATGTTAGAGAGAGAATGCGTAGGGAACTGCGCAATTGAGATGGGTTTATATAGGTTTAGGAGACATAATTTCAACGGAAACCGTTTCAATTTACACTTTGTACCTTGGCTGGGTATTTTTCTTTTGAACGTCTCTAATGCGGTTACAAACGTTGCCACAGCCGGTACTAACTTTGCACTGTCAGGTACAACTTTGTCCAACCAAGATTTGAACAATGTAGGTATCAGGAGTGCTTCAGTACCATCAGTAGCTCTTCTCAAAGACTCTCTAAATACTATCAAACCTCTGGAAATGCATCACCTATGGTTTAACCGGTTTCTTACATACAAAACTATACAAACATTAGCATATTTCTCCCTTGACCAATGCGCTTATGGATTTATCATCCCAATAGTAACCAACCAAGAACTAAAACCTGCTAACATCAAATGGCCTTGGTGAGTAAATCAGTAACATTTGGTCATCAGTAGTGGGATTTTAAGCCATGAATTAGTTTCTTTTTCATAGCATCTCTTAATGAAGTGGTGCCTAATAGCTATGTGCTTTGTTTTGGAATGATTTAACTGGATTTTTGCCCAATGCAAATAGTGCTTTCTATTCATCAATGTAGAATTTTATGTTCATGAAGTTGAACATAGTTCTAACATTTGATTTTGAATCCATAAAACTTGCCCACAGCAGCTTGCAGCAACAACATATTCTGCTTCTGTAGTAGAAGTAGCCACAATGGTATGCTTTTTGCATTGCCAAGATATGAGGTCTCCTGCAAGAAATTGTACAACCTCCTGTTGTGAGGTTTTCCTGTCAAGAATTTGCTCCAAGCATAGTCACTATCTGAGTAGGGATTCAGGTCAAATAAAGGACACTTTAGGATACCAATAGACCCAGTTTGGTTTTGCCTTTAGGTACCTAAAAATTCTCTTGACAGCACTTAGATGGGAAGACTTTGAAGTGACCTGAAACCTAGAACAAGCACAGACTGCAAACATAATGTCAGGTCTAGAAGCAGTCAAGTACATTAAAGAGCCAATCATGGACCTATAGAGATGGACATCCACATCACTGCTTCCTCATCGTTGACTAAAGGCTTTGAGTCTCAATTTTGGGGTGTACTAGCATCTTAACATTTACAAAGTCAACTTCTTAGGATTTCTTGCACATTTTATCCTGACTATTATAGATATACCATCTGGTTTTTGTTTAACTTGTAATCCAAGAAAGAAAGTGAGCTCTCCCATTGAACTCATCTGAAATCTACTCTTCATTAATGCCTCAAACTCATCACACCAAGATTTCTTTGTAGACCCGAAGATGATATCATCCACATAGACTTGAACTAGAAATGATATCATGTTGGTCCTCTTTAGAAAGAGAGTTTTTTTCAATTGGTTCCTCTTCTGGTATCCATTCTTCAACAAGAAAGTGGATAAAGTAGCATACCAGGCTCTAGGAGCTTGGTGTAGGCCATAAAGAGCTTTCACAACTTTGTGACTTTCTGGGTATTTAGGGATCTAGAAAAACCTGGTAGTTGAAAACATATTACCTTCATCTATTTTCCCATAAAGAAAGTCCTTTCCTTTACAGTTCAGATAGTAAGTTGAATCTTCTAGCATAATGTTTAGATCATTTCCTGTACTGTCAGATTGTTAAGTTCTTCTTTTCTTTTTTTGATTTTAGTCGGGGACAATACTTGTTCGTCAGAATGAAGCGGGGACTTTTACTCAGTCCAGGTGATTGATTGCTGCTCTACTCCATAGGTTGGGCATATGCATTAACACCAGGACAAGGCATTGTCAGTCAGTAGTACAGTTAGCCAAATGTTACTTTGTTTTCTTCAGCACATCTGCTACGAGAGAATACTAATTTGGTTCATTCAAACCAGCGGATAAGGTCAACTGCTCATTCCGTACTATTAAAGTATAAAGGTTGACAGCGGATGAACTCTTTATAGTTTCCTGTTTTTAATACAGGAGTTCCAGTAGGACCGGTGTTCCTATTGGGATTATTAGCATTTGCCATTGTTGCAGCTTGTGCTTCTAGAGCCGCAGTGACACTGTCAGCAACTAGTTTTCTAATGGCAGCTTGAGTCATGGCCGGTGCTTCAGATGTTGACGTCCTTTTGGGAGGCATTCTATCAACAAAAGACAACACGTAATAAGAATGATATCTCAAGTCTAAAAATGTTTAAAGAGTAATGCTTATTTTTCTTTAAAATGCTTAAAGTTTAAGAATAAGCATTGCTATGAGGGTGATGAAGATGAAAAAAATGATGCACATGATGATGATGAATGAATGATGATGAATGAATGAATGAATCGGTATTATGAAACAACAAGGTAGATAACGGGATTGCCTTTGTATTAAGAACAACTTGCCTTAGTACTATACATAGTTAAGATTTGACAAGTGTTTTAATTTATACCACACATCCCGTGGCTAGGTTAAAAGCTAATACTGGAATCTAAGCTAGTAGTTGGATGATTATTCCATACGGTTCTTGAGTTCGTTGATGGAGTCTTGGAGATTTTCTATATTCGCTTGGTGACGAATCTGCATGTTGTTGATAATGTCTCCTAGTTCGGTAATCCTGAAGCGGGCTAGAGAGGTCTTATGGTTACTTCCCATTTGTTTCCTCTGGAGTTTGGTAATTTGGGCACGAGCTTGTTGAAGTTCAGCTTCCAAAATATCGAAATCTTGTTGGATGATTACTCGTCCTTTCGTGGACCTTCGACTTTATCTTCTATATGCAAATACGACATCGAGAGAGGTTCTCCGAAGTTAAGTCATATTTTCTTCGATTTTTTCCAGGCACGGCTCTATAACTTGTCTTTCGCTAAGAGCTTTCTCTTATCTCAAAGGCTTGAGGTCGGGAAGAGGTGAAGATGAGATGTGCCTTGTTTCTTAGGTGAACATAAATTTTTCCGAAGAAAGAATTCTTAAGTATAGGTATGAAGATGGATGTCTGATAATTAGAGCGGGATGGGATAGGTGATTTTTTAGTTATAAAAAAATAAAAGGCTTGCAAAGCTTTCATGTAGGGATCATCATGAAATAATGAAAGAGTTGGTGAAGAGGGACAATTCCAAATGAGTTGGAAGAGCTAGAGTAAGTTTTTCCCGGTGAGGTTGGGATATAATCCGGAGAAGCCGGAGGAAGATAGTTTGGGAAGTTTGAGGAAAAGGCATCCTCCATATTGGAAGTAGGATGGTCGGGAGAAGACATCGTTCTGTTTAACAACCCAGCGGTAAATAACATAAGTTATTTAAAACTATAATGATATGTATGTGTTGAGTGTGAGCCGTGGGTAGGGATGTGAAAAAAGAGAGTGTTTGTGTTTAAACTTGCTTAGAAATGTTAAGTGTGTGTCTCTTCCACTTTATGACTACTATTTATAGCCAAGCAAGCATGATGTAACACCCCTATTTTTACATATAGCAGCGGAAGCTAATCAGGGGTATTACTTCAAGGTACAATAGTCATAATCATAGAAAACGAATCAAAAAGAGTCGTTTTTGAAAATTTAGTTATCATTCATTATTTCTTCAGAGTTTTTACAAACGAGAGGTCCCAAAATCTAAAATACAAAGTTTGAATGATAACGGTTTTGCCATCTTCAAGTCCTCGCCACTCTGTGCCATAGGTTGCTTAGTTACCTGAGATAAAACATGCTAAAAAGTCAACACAAAGGTTGAGTGATATTCATAGGTTTAAGTTAAATAATTTGAATGCAAATTCGATATTGGGTTACGTTGTTATACACCCGTTATAAAATAAAGATTATTGCCATTAGCTCATGAATCCAAAACCTTAGGATATGTTTGATACATTATAGCCCCAACAGGTGCCTTTGCCAAAACACCCGCAGTTATATTCTAATTATGTGCGATTGATTACCGGTATAATTGGGTACACCAACGGGGAGTCCAGCCCAAATAGAGCTATTCACAACATTCGCGCTCACTCCGTAGAGTAATTAACGGTTCATGATATTGGGGACTTAAAGGCAAATAGTTACTTAGGCAATAATAAATCAGGATAGCATACAGAAATAATTGCATTCATGGTTTATAGCATGTATCCCCCTCGCGGGTTTATAAAACATTTGAAATATTGAAATGCGAGGCTATGAACTCACCTTAACAGTATAGGGAAATCTGAGTGATAGCAAAGGTATATGGAATGAAAGTAATGGCTTCGTCACACGTAACCTGGGGTAATATGTCAAGTCTTAGTTTGATTGAATATGTTTTTACATTTTAAAGAATTCATTCTTGATTGAAATTTTATGGAGTATTATATCTCTTTCGGGCCATCATAATTCAGAGGTCATTCAGTAAACGTTTGAGGAGCTAGGGCACTTTAAATCATAAACCCAACAACTCAGTCAGAACGTAATACCAAGATGAAACCTCTTAATATGAAGCTCCCTAGTATTGTGATACGATATAATTGGTTTTAAGCGTTTTGCTTGATAACTGGAAATGATAAGCACGTCAAGCGTTAATTAAAGTTATGTCTTGTAATGTTTTGAACATGTTTTTATACTTTTTCAAAATGTTACATTTTAGACCCTTAAGAATGAAAAATGGCAAAATATACCCTTGGAGTTTGCACTTTTATGAGTTTGGTCCTTCAAGTTTAAAAGATGTACAAAGTAAACCTTGCACTTTGAAAAGTGACATAATAGACCCTTATAGTTATAACTTTAGAAATATGGCAAAAATAGTCCTTGTACTTATAAGTTTTCAAAAGTTACGGTATATACCCCTTGCATGGAAATGATTTACAAAACAAGTCCAAAATCCATAATAATGATATTTTTCAATATGAAAAGTAATTTACAGGTTATAGCTTATTAATATAAGCTAAAATATGAAGGTTTAAAGTAACAAAAGTTTAAAATAACGATTCGTTAAGCTAGAAATCGAAACGGGTTAAATTAGGGTTTCAAAATGAAAACACGTGGGTTTTAGGTTCAAATTCTTTCAAAAACCAATAAAGTTGTTACATTAACATTATTTATGATATATTATAACATGATTTAAGCATTATAACTTTAAGATCAAAGAAAAACATGATTTTAGGGTTTTTAGGGTTCGGTTTGGATCAAACTTAGAAAACGCATAGACTTAAAGGCAAAATAGTTACTTAGGAGCAATAATAAAAATCACGATAGCATTACAGAAATAATTGCATTATGGTTTAAGCATGGATCTCCCTTTCGCGGGTTTATAAACATTTGAAATTTTGAATGGCGAGGCTATGAACTCACCTTAACAGTATAGGAAATCTGAGTGATAGCAAAGGTATATTGGAATGAAAGTAACGGCTTCGTCACACGCAATCACTGGGGTTAATATGATAAGTCTTGTTTGATTGGAATATGTTTTACCTTATAATGATATCATCTTGATTGAATTGTTATGGAGTATTGTATCACCGTTCGGGCCATCATAATTCAGAGGTCATTCAGTAAACGTTTGAGGAGCTAGGGGCAATTTAAATCGTATAACACAACAATCAGTCAGAACGTAATACCAAGATGAAACCTCTTAATATGAAGCTCCCTAGTATTGTGATATGATATAATTGGTTTTAAGCGTTTTGCTTAATATCTGAAAATGATAAGCACGACAAGCGTTAATTAAAGTTATGTCTTGTAATGTTTTGAACATGTTTTTATACTTTTTTAAAATGTTACATTTTAGACCCTTAAGAATGAAAAATGGCAAAATTATAACCTTGGGGTTTGCACTTTTACTAGATTTAATTTGGTCCTTTCAGTTTAAAATATTACAAGGTAAACCTTGCAGTTTGTAAAATGTGACATAATAGACCATATAGTATAACTTTGAAAATATGCAAAAATTATAGTCCTCGTACTTATAAGTTTTCAAAAGTTACGATATATACCCCTTGCATGGAAATGATTTACAAAACAAGTCCAAAATCCATAATAATGACATTTTTCAATATGAAAATTAATTTACAGGTTATAGCTTATTAATATAAGCTAAAATATGAAGGTTTAACATAACAAAAGTTCAAAATAACGATTCGTTAAGCTAGAAATCGAAACGGGTTAAATTAGGGTTTCAAAATGAAAACGCGTGGGTTTTAAGTTCAAATTCTTTCAAAAACCAATAAATTTGTTACATTAACATTATTTATGATATATTATAACATGATTTGAGCATTATAACTTTAAGATCAAAGAAAAACATGATTTTAGGGTTTTTAGGGTTCGGTTTGGATCAAACTTAGAAAACGCATAGATTTTTGATAAAATACTTTAAACAAGTGTTCATGCATGATCATAGAGATGTAATATAAGTGTAGTAGCAGGTAGGATCATAAAGAACCTGGGTTTGAGCTTCAATAATCGAAAATGGAGGAAATGGGTCACTTCGGGTGGAAATGAGCTCGTACGCCTATTTTTCTTATTTCGGGGCTTCAAATCTTCAAAGATTTTCTAGATTACTCTTCTTGGATCTTCTTAAGAACTTATGGAGCAGAGAGTTTCTGCCATTGATGGGTTATAGAGGAAAAAGTGAGGGATGAGTTGAAATGGAGGGTGCGAGTGGGTTTTTATAGCCCAAGGGAGTCTTGGAGGCCAAGGAGAGGGGCTGAGGTGGTGGTCTATGGTGGTAGAGTAGCTCATGTGGAGGTGGTTTTGGGTGGTGATTGGCCGCGGCTGACTTAGGGGCTAAGGGTGGTCATGTGGCTTCAAATTTAACCAAGGAATGGTGATAGCAGCTGGGTAAGCTGCTTAGGAGCATAGAGGTGATTTTAATTAAGGAGCTTGTGTGCAAATATGAATGCCAAACTTAAGCCTACTCATTTATAATTTGTCATTTACAAACAGAGGCGTCCCAATCCTTGTAACTGAGAAATTATAAATTTATAGTTCGGTCGACTTAACCACATTTCTTTATTCAAAATGGAAGAAGCGTACTAATTCATCTTGAATAAGATGATTATTCTCCATCCTATTTAAGCAGTAAAAATGATTTTAAAAACGGTGTTAGGTAGAAGATGTTTTCGTGGTGGTATGATTTTTCAAAATTATGAGAAGAAAAATGAGACATTAAATCACAACGATACGAATCCTGAAATCACACTTTGGGAATTTCATTACAATTCCTTACTTTCTGCATTAACTTTCCAAATATTATATTTCGATGTTCTGCGTGTTCTTCTTTGTTATAAGAGTAGATAAGAATATCATCGATGAACACTATTATGAATTTGTCTAAGTATGGTTTACACACCTGATTCATGAGATCCATGAATACGGTAGGTGTGTTAATTAAACCAAATGGTATTACTTGAATTTCATTGTGTCTGTATCTTGTTCTGAAAGCAGTCTTAGGAATATCTTCGTCCCTTACTCTCAGTTGATGATAGCCTGATCTTAAGTCATTTTTAAGTAAACGCTTGAACCTTGAAGTTGATCGAATAAGTCAACGATTCTGGGTAATGGGTAACGATTCTTTATGGTAAGTTTATTCAACTCTCGGTAATCGATACACATTCTAAAAGATAATACGAAAGACGGATCTTCTGGATATATACCTTTTGGTTTTTACAGGATATAAGATTTAGTCGGGTTTTGCTTTGGTCACCTCGAATGATCAAAGGTTCACCATTGATAGGAATGTGGATGACTTTCTTGTCGCAGAGAATATTGGCATGAAACTTGGATAACCAATCCATACCGATGATGATGCCGAAATAAGATTAATTTTGAAAGGTTGGTTTTACAAAATCCGAGGGCAACCATGGATAACGGTACTAAGAAATAGTGAGGTATAAAACAGAATTGTATTATATCATGAACAACTTGCCTTTATTCTTTACATACTTAAAATTTGACAAGTGTTTTTATTTATACCACACATCCTATGGTTAGGTTCTAACAAAACTATAACTAGGATCTAATCTAGTTATTCGAGGGCCCTTTGTTTCTGCAGTTCCTGGTCTGATGACCTACCTTTTTGCAAGTCCGACATCTGACAGTGCAAGGTCCTATGTGATGTAGGGTGCATCTTGTACATAAGGGACGGTTTCCAGTACACCCATTATTGGCAGTATAAGCCCTGAAGGTTTCTTGTCTCTTATTATGCTGTTGGAAGTTGATAATCATCAAGGTTAATAGCAAAAATTCTGGCACGTTCAGCAAGATTTGGCTTAATAGGTGGAATAGATATACGAGCAGTACGTCTGATAGTTGGGGAAAATGATGATACAGACGGCAAAATAAGTAATCCTAGAGTGGGAAGTCTCCTTTGATACACCTGGGGGAGTGTGTCGGGGAGTCTGGGAGGTACCGGTGTAGTGTTATCGGTGTGTCTCAATTCATCCGAGTTCGACATGTCGCTGAGACAAGAAAATATGAAATAAGAATATAGATATATTTCAAAATACGCATAGTTAAGCCTGTTTAATACACATGTAATCCATATTAAGTATATGTATATGTTTAATACACATGTAACCCATATTAAGTATATGTATATGTTTAATACACATGTAACCCATATTAAGTATATGTATCTCATATATGTCTATTTCACATGTATCCCATTTTAATATATATGTACTCCTTTGATTGTTGCTTCCTATGTACCCCATATTGAAAAGCCAACAATGACAGACAATAGAAGCATAATAAGCATGTTAAGCAGATAAGTAGTTATAGTCTAGTGCTACCTAATGCAACCTAGTTCTCTATAACTCAGAGCTCTGATACCAATCTGTCACACCCCTAAAATATCAAAGTATAATGGCAACCGAGGGCATGCGACTTCATGATTATCATACTTCTAAGCAATACAGAACGACCTCTATATGAGACATTTGAAGAAAATTGATCACTTGAATTAAGACATAATAAAATGTTTAAACATTCGGCGGAAGCAAAAGATTGACAATACGACATCGTTTTTAAATAGTATAAGTGATCTTTAGATAACGGGAAAACGACTGCAATGCATGAGACTTCACATAGCATTTTCGTCCTTAATACCTGAGGAAACATTGCTAAAGTGTCAACATAAAGTTGGTGAGTTCATAGGTTTGTTTAAGCATAAAATGTAGTGTTTATAAATCACAAGATTTCACCCGCATATGACAATATAATAGATACAAAGTCATATAATTTGCATTACTATTGTCTAAGCTCATGACACCGAAGCGTTAACATATACCAACAATAAATGAATGCCCTTGCAGGTGTCTAACCCGGGA
The DNA here is from genome assembly GCA_026074375.1 of Tanacetum coccineum. Lineage (NCBI taxonomy): Eukaryota > Viridiplantae > Streptophyta > Magnoliopsida > Asterales > Asteraceae > Tanacetum > Tanacetum coccineum. The sequence goes on from BQNB010010850.1 coordinate 19,055, forward strand.
CACCCGTAATCTGACTCAAATGAAACTGTGTTTGCTTGACTAATGTCAGTCCAAGACAAACAGGGACGTCAATCCCGATAGATCTATCCATAACATTCGCGCTTACAAGTAATTAACGGTTCATGATAAATCGGGCAAATAGCAACTTGGGTTAAATCGGGACTTAGGCCAATCAGTAATGAGTAATTGTACTTGTATTCACACGTTTGAAATAAGCAATGTTCTCACCCCAAAAGATGATTTAAAACAGTAGAGTAGGGGCTATGAAAACTCACCTTGTCGGTTAATCGTCCGTAACTGATAGTGGTTCAATGCACGTCAAAAGTAACTCAGTCAAACACCTAAATAATTATGACAGAGTCTGAGTTTACATTCTAAAGCTTAATGTATGCAATGAATTATGCAAGTGGTAAGAAGGCATGGTCGTTTATGAGTTAACGTTTTACGTTTTCAAAGTGTCGATTAAACCGTTGGTTCTAGGGGAAGGACTTTATCATTTTTCAAGTTTTCTATTACAAGAATTCTTATTTATTCATGCGTCGCGAGTTATCTCCAAAAGTTCACGTGATTTGTCTAAGAAAATATAAACATTATTTGTAAGTTACTAAGTACATATATTTTCTCGTTGCGTTTATTTATTTATATCTTTGGCGTTGATTAATTTGTGTATTTATCGAATTTATATGTCACGGTTCGCTCAACTCGCTTAAGTCTCTTATCGAAAAATATATTTTTAATCCCTTGACTTTCACAAATAATAATATATTTAATATATATTTTATATTATTTATCACTCGTAACTTTCCATATTTAAACCCGAATAGATTTTAAAATATTTTTAGCGTTAAATACGTTTTTATAAACCGTGTTAAATTTATTTATTCCTTTAAAACTCGGTTTCGTGGTTACACATTTTAAGTCATAAGAAAATGTTATTTAGATTTCTCTGCTTAACGCACTAATCATTTGCTTGTTAATAAAAGATTCTAACCCATTAGGATTTGGTTGGAACGTTTTCGAGAGCTCAAAAACATGTAAGTTTGACCACTTATTACTTCAAATTTTCATATGGTAAAATAATATGTAAGTTATATAAGGTATCTCATGTTCTATACTATACTAATCATACATGTGGCCTACACTCTTTTTCTTTTCTGTTTTTCTGCTTACCTTGACGTGCCCGACAGTGGGCTTATACCCACTTGTTTTGTGTTCTCTCCTTCCTATCACATGTATGTATATAAAGCACATCTCCTTTTTCTTTCTTTTTGCTGCAACACCGACGCCAACAACAGTGGTTGACAGCACAATGGTTGTGGTGTCTTTCGTTCTCACCCACACACCCTTAACAATTTATAATCTTTTTTATAGGTGTTCCCTTTTCACAACATGGATTATTATATGTATGTATATAAAGTACACGTTTTATTTCTTTTCCTTTTTCCCTTTTGCTGCATAACAGACACAACGATAGTGAGTTTGTATACTCACTGTTTTCGTTTCTTTTCTTCCACAGCGAAACTCGCAATATATATGTAATGTGTTACTACTTATTTGCATGCTCACGACCTACATGGCTAGCAACAAGGAAGCTTAGTCTAGTGTTACAGGGTCGAAATTTATGTGCGCTAAAACAGACGCAACCGTGGCTGTTATGGCTACGTCTCCTTGCAACGCAACAACCATGATAAGGTGGTACCCTCTCACGACTTAGTGGTATGTCTCATGTGTTATTCGAGTCAAAGGTTTATGAGGTATGGGTACGAACCAACGAGCACGATGTGCTCATTTTTACTAGGATCTATGTCGCACCAATGGTGAGCAAATGGCTCACTGCGGTTCAACTTGGGTTACATGGTCACACCCATGTCATAGGTCAAGGTTACCTATCAGAAGTCCTTCAATATTTCACGTGTAAACCGGGCGTTTGCTTGACCCTAGTGAGCCGAAGTGTGATTTTATGTGCGTGTTTCAGGTTAACATAATCCTTCTTGGGTCGTCTATCCGTTTTCATGCATGTTAGATTGTTATTTTATGTGTGCAACCCCCGTGGTTTGCTATTCGTTTTTAACGCATACATCGTTTACAAGTTCATTATACGTTGGTATGTTATGCAATGTCACGACTAACCCTTTGTATGCGTACACATGTACTAGTTACATATGGGTTTTACATCGCGTGTTAGTCAACCAAGGTTGAGGCTTTAGCCGAGACTAAACGTGTTTTGGTTTAGGTCGTGTGTTATACTACAATAAAAATGATTTAGTTATTGTGAGGTGACTTACCCAATACGAGCTTTTCAAGTGACGATGAGGAGAAACGGTGATGAGAAATAGGTCGACCTCCCTTGGCTTCCACCCATTCCAACCCGACGTCTTAAGCTCACGAATGCAATAAAAATGAAAACCTAACTCTCACCTATTTGTGAAATCTTTGTTTTCAAATTTTAGTTATGATAGAAGAGCTCGTGCATGGTGCCTTATTTATACGCAAGGTGATACTAGTTCTCTGAGACCATGCATGTGAATGACACTATTTACACCTACTATTGGTGTATGATACTATTGGTTATGATTACCCTTTTTATAATACTGTTAAAGAAGAGATACTATTTGATGAATTGTAATTGAAATGAAATTGTAACAAGATGTAGTATTTGAATAATTTCCAAAGGTGTAGGACCTTAGATGTAAGAATGAAATGATGGTGTTAGCTCATTTATTTTGAATTCCTTTCTACTGATTGACCTAGATAGTATTTTGCATTTTTGAGTTTTGAGGAAATGAAACATCAAGTTATATTGTTGGTTTAGTAAAGTCTAAATATTGGCTCATTTATATTTTATTTATTGAAGTATGAACGGGTTCATAAAATTGTAACACCCCCAAAATTCAGGACAACGCAGCGGAATGGTAAGGTTGGGGTGCTACTTTAGGGCACAAAACACAAGTCACGGAAAACGACCTTAAAATGGACGTTTTAAATAAAGTCATATTCTATTTAATAAAAGATCAGAGTTGCAACAGGTTTCATTTATAATGTATTAGAAAACATTGTCAAAACGTTTGTCGAATGGTATACAAGTTATTAAGCCTTCAAAAATATATATCCGCGCGACTCGAATGCTCCCAATGCTCCACTAGCAAAATAGTAACATGAAAATACATGCTAAAACGTCAACAATAATGTTGGTGAATTCATAGGTTTAAGTAAAAAGCAGTATTGAAATAATTTAAGAAATATTTCAGAAGAAAAGTAGCGTTACAAACTATTTACAATGTGGTATTTTCGAAATACAAGTAGTGATTAAGTAAATCCAAGAAGTATTTAAAACGTGGACCACATGATCGAAGTAAATGGTGGACTAAGTAAGTATTCCGAAGTCCAAATAGGTAGGTAGGAAAGAGAACACATTCATCATGGTCCAACACTTGTATTATTGCACTCAAGCTAATGACCTCGTAGCGTGTATTCGTAATTATAATAGATTTGCACCAGTTATCCGTTTTGCACCAGTAATCATAAGTATAATGGATTTGAACCAGTAATCGTCATTGGCACAGTAATCATAATTATTATGGATTTGAACCAGTTTAATGTATTTGCACCAGTAATCGTATTATAATGGATTTGCACCAGTATCGTATTCTGCACCTGTAATTGTAATTATAATGATTGCACCAGTAATCGTAATTATAATGGTTTTGCACCAGTATTGTGGGCTCTTAGGCAATAGCATTATGCAATAATCCTAGATAGCATACAATTTGAAAACACTTGTGTACCAAAGTAAAACAAGCCAATGTATTCACCCGTAGAGGTTTGTAAACAATTACAGTGGTAAAAATGGGGCTATAACTCACAAAGTATTGAAAGGTATTTGTACTAGTGTAAAAATTATACAAGTTTGTAACGAGCATGTATTTCCCTCGCGGGTTTTATATACATTGAAAGATTTTAAATGCGAGACTATGAAATAACTTGAGTGAATGGAAATCAAACAAGTATTCAAAATAGAAAATGCGTCACGAGAATCCGAGGCACCTAATCCAATATGGTCGTATAAGTACTAAACACTTTGATTATTTATAGTCGTTATAGCTCTTAATTACTATCGTTCGGGTTATCATATTAAGAGGTCGTAGTAGTGAACGTATGAGGAGCTAGGATAATTTAAATGTAAATCCAACAACTCGTCGTTACGCCACCCGAAGAGGCATCATCATTATGTAACTCCCTAATAATATTAGTCTTTGATATAACGATATAATTCTACATAGCTCAATCACCAACTAATGGTTTTGGTAAAATTATGTTTAATAAGTAAAAACGTTTATAATTATCGTTTTAGTAAAACTAGCATAACTTTTGCGTTTTAAGCCCGATTTTGACGTTTCTTATGCCCATCTTTTCGTATTAGGACGAGTTATCATAATTTGACATTTTCGATATTTTGACCCTCTGGTGAACAGTAACTTTTACTGTTCACATCAGACGTGACTTTTATAGAAATGTATTTGTTGTCGTAAACCCGTAAATGTCGTATTTTGTTTCGTTATCGACTTCGTTTTTAAAGATTCTTTATGTGGACGTTTTCGTATTCGAAAGTCTTCATTTTTATGAGGTTTACAAAAATATAACTTTCTGTCATGAATAGTAACTTTTATAAAAATAGTTTTATAAAAGTATTAATTGTCGTAAACTCGCGAAATTCATAACTCGTTCGTTATTAATTGAAAATTTACGATTCTTATCATTTTGGAATCCTAAAAATGTGTATTATTTATTAAAAATATTAACCCTTGCTGTTTATAATTTTTATAAAAATGTTTTTATAAAAATTTACTTACGACTTCGTTTATTAACGTATAACTCGTTTTTAACGTAACTTTTTCGTTATTAATCCGTTTAACAAGTTTCTTACTTTTTTTGAATCGTCGTGTGAATGAATTATCTTATAAAATATAAACATGGGTATGTTAATTTCGAATTTTGGACGGCAAGATTGATTTGGTTTGTTAAGTCCATTTTTACCCTTTTTTTTACTTTACCACTTTTGTATTTTCCACAATCTTACTAATATCAATATATATTATAAGTTATACAATATGTTAAGTGTACCTTGTCCATCCAAAGTCCTCATGTGTCCAAGGTTAACATGTAAACAAAATCATTAACATACTTTAAAATCATAACTTATGTATGTAACCCTTATTTACTAGTTTTGTCAATAATCATTTTTTATTGTTAAACCAGAGTGTAAATCATTTGTGTAACCATTTTAACATGATATCCCTAACTTCATTAAGGATAATAAAGTGTACATTATGATGACAACAAATAAAAACTTCTCTTTACATGTTAATGATCCTAAATGGTGATTTAAGCTAAATAGAATAATCATATGCATAAAAATGAAAGTTGTAAGAACATAAAGAGTTCAAATAGACCTTATGAGGTAAGATGATGATGATGCACAAGTACTAAACCCTTGTTTAGCCACAAAAACCAAGCTTGCACTTAATAAACCCTTAGCTTTCCTTAACTAAACCCTAACTTTCTTTTACTTGAGAAATACTTGGAAATGGTTAACCAATGCTTGCAAATGTCTTAGTATATCTTAGAATAGGTGTATATAGAAGGGTAAGGGTTGTAGAAAATTTTGTATGGATTGTGTAAGGTTGTTGGTTTGAGCCGTGAGCTCTATAGGGCAAAAAGAGAGGTTTTGTGAATTTTTCTCTAAGTGTAAAGTGTATATGAGTTACTTGCCCAATACGAGCTTTCCAAGTGACGATGAGGAGAAACGGTGACGAGAAATGGGTCGACCTCCCTTGGCTTCCACCCGTTCCAACCCGACGTCTTAAGCTCACGAATGCAATAAAAACAAAAACCTAACTCTCATCGATTTGTGTAATCTTTGTTTTCAAATTTTAGTTGTGATAGAATAGCTCGTGCATGGTGCATTATTTATACTCAAGGTGATACTAATTCTCTAAGACCATGCATGTGAATGACACTATTTACACCTACTATTGGAGCATGATACTATTGGTTATGATTACCTTTTTATATAATACTGTTAAAGAAGAGATACTATTTGATGAATTGTAATTGAAATGAAATTGTAACAAGACGTAGTATTTGAATAATTTCCAAAGGTGTAGGACCTTAGATGTAAGAATGAAATGATGGTGTTAGCTCATTTATTTTGAATTCCTTTCTACTGATTGACCTAGATAGTATTTTGCATTTTTGAGTTTTGAGGAAATGAAACGTCAAGTTATATTGTTGGTTTAGTAAAGTCTAAATATTGGCTCATTTATATTTTATTTATTGAAGTATGAACGGGTTCATGAAATCATATAGTCGTGCGACTTTGCTTTGCGCGGCGTAAAAATAAAATATGATTTTTTTTATTGTTACGCGATCTCTAAAGTACCCCTTTTTGATCCGTAAACAAAATGACGATTTATGCGCGTTATTATAACTCTTAACTAGCGCAAAATGTGGTATGCCGCTTGAAAGATAACTCTTATTGGAAAAGTAACGGTACATTTGAAATGACTTGCGATACATACTCTGCATAAAGGAACAAAAAGTTCTTTATTTTTCCGAGGTGCTACATCCGCCCCATGTTATGCGATTTCGTCCCGAAATCAAGACGTTGTGGTAGATCGCGGATTTGTGAATAGGTGAGGGTATTTTTCCCTGAATTGGTCTTCGCGTTCCCAAGTGTACTCTGGACCTCTTCGTGCGTTCCAACGGACTTTAACGATGGGTATACGGCTTCGCTTGAGTTGCTTGACCTCGCGGTCCATAATCTCTACGGGTTCTTCAACGAAATTGAGTTTGTCGTCGAGTTGGATTTCTTCCAAAGGAATGACGAGTGTGTCATCGGACAAACATTTCTTTAAATTGCAGACGTGGAATACATTGTGTACTCGACTAAGTTCTTGAGGTAATTCCAAACGGTAAGCTACTGGACCAATCCTTTCTATAATTCGAAAGGGTCCAATATAACGAGGGTTCAACTTTCCACGCTTCCCAAATCGCATCACACCCTTCCAGGGTGCGACCTTGAGCATAACCTTATCTCCAACTTCAAACTCAAAAGGCTACGCCTCTTGTCAGCATAGCTCTTTTGTCGATCACGTGCCGCTTGCATGCGATCCATAATCTTGAAAATCTTTTCCGTAGTCTCGTGAATAATCTCTGGTTCGATAAGTTGTGCTTCTCCAACTTCAGCCCAACAAACAGGCGATTGACACTTCCTACCGTAAAGTGCTTCGAACGGTGCAACTTTAATGCTCGTGTGATAACTATTATTGTACGAAAATTCTACTAGGGATAAATGTCTATCCCAACCATTTCCGAAGTCAATCACGCAAGATCTTAGCATGTCCTCTAATGTTTGAATGGTTCTCTCACTCTGACCATCAGTCTGAGGGTGATAGGCAGTACTCAGGTTCAACTGCGTACCTAATGCTTTATGCAAGGATTGCCACACTCTCAAAGTGAAATGGCTATCACGATCGGAGATGATTGACACCGGTATGCCATGTCTTGCTACTATCTCCTTCATGTACAGCCTCATCAATTTTTATGTCGAATCTGTCTCTCTCATTGGCAAAAAGTGCGCAGACTTGGTAAGACGATCAACAATGACCCAAATCAAATCGAATCCTGCTGCCATTTTGGGTAGTTTGGTGATGAAATCCATTGTTATCTTCTCCCTTTCCATTTGGTATATCGGACTTGGACCAATAACAGATGGGCCTCTGTGTTCAGCTTGACCTTGGCACAAGTCAGGCATTTGCTGGATCGTACTGCGATGTTAGCCTTCATGTTTGGCCACCAATATAACATTTTCATGTCATGGTACATCTTGTCGGCTCCTGGATGAATAGAATACTTTGACTTATGTGACTCGTGCATAATCAAAGATCTCGTGTGTTGGATCCCGTAACACTTCACTTTATATATTTAAACACGAAATTAGATCAAGAAAAGGCTGAGGAGATGACTTTAATTTCTTTAGAGATAAAAGGAACGAGCGGAGAGAATGGAGCGAAATATGGATACAAAGGAATTAATTTAGCAAAATTGAACATCTACGCTTGTCTAAATAGAAAAGAGTTTATATTCCCTGTCGCGTTTTAAATGACGACGGATATTTAATAGGACCGGGCTCGGGTTTTGCTTGCGATTAAACCCGAAACATATACAATATTAGATTAACTATCGAGCCCGATTCCCGATATTATACTATTACAACATTAACTAATTAAATGATCGAGACTGTATACGTAATGAACGAAATTCATGTTCGGCTCAATTATTTTGAGGTAACAATCTCCCCGAAGTGAGTTCATTGAGGACACTCCTTCATGAGATAAATGAGATTGCTTTTGTCGTTTAAGCTTATGTGGTCTTGGTCTTTTTCTTTGTTCTTTGTTGTAGGTTTGTTCCTTCATGCTTTGCGATCTAGACTTTGAGCCTTTGTCATTATCTTTATCGTCTATGCCATCTTGCGATCTTGTGTCTTTGACCAACATGCTCATACTTTTGCATTATCTTGAAAGCTTTAAATCAAAGTTAGCGGAAGTCTTTGTCTTTTAAAATTCTTGAGCTTTCTTTGATAGATTGGTCTTTGTAGATTGAGCCATGAAGTGTGGTATGATCGTCTTTGGTTGATTGAAGATACTGTCCCACCGTTTTAATCTACAGGTTTGTAGTGATTTAATCAAGAAAATTGATTTGAAAATCAATCGACGTGTTACTTGTAAAAGCGTTTTTGTAACACATCAGGAGTTTTAAGCTTTTTATCAAAATTCATCAACCGTCAATTTATTTACTAGACCAAATCGATATCCAGTTGTCACAAGTTTGATTCATATAGAATCCGCAGTCACTACCTAGCGCTTGTTTGATGTTGGTCTTAGCAGGATTTCCATCTTCATTGTAAATACTTATAGTATCACTCGGATGTTCTGGCAAATATCACAAGGATATTACGTAGGACTCTTGTTAACAGCTTGTGAACTTGATGATGTTCAACAAGTGTTTGAAATGGAATGTGTCCTAACGAGATTTAGAATAATCTCTTGGATCTAGACTCTATTAGTGCATTTTGGTTTTAGTACTCGAAGGCTTGAGCAGATTGCCACCTATTCAATATCAACGATCTCAAAATGAGATATCAATAGATAACGTGTGTATCTCCGTGTCAATTAGAGGACAAGTTTCTGTTAAGAGAAACCGACTGGCTGGGGAAGTGTTGTGCATTGCATCACTGGGGTTCATGATGTCGTTTTTCAATGTCAGCAATTTCAAATTGTGATTCTGACAGAATATGTATGACCGGTTTCTGCTCTTAAGTTGTGTGGAGGGCTTCTTCTTTGACCTCTTTATCATACATTTCTTTCTTCTTTCAACGCTTCAATGCTTACCAAGACGTCAGTACTAACACATTGTTGTGATAGTTCCCTGTAATTAGCACATCTTAGTCGGCATTATTCCCTTTACATTCATCTCTAATCATACATAAGGACGCTATTTCTAACTTTGGATTATCCTTGGTAGAATCTCCGGTTTGGTTGGATTCATAGGATTGATTCCTAACCTAACCGCCTTATGACTTCCAGAATCGTCGTGAAATGAAGATGTTGTTGGTATAAGATCTCGAACATAAAACCTTATTTTTTTGTTCAGCACATTGAGTCGAATAGATCATATTTTAATTACATTTTCTCCCCTTATTTTAAATAATGAACACTTAGTTTTTGAAATACCTTGTGATTAAAATATGTCCTAAAAATTCCGTGGGATAAAATATTATCAGCATGAATGGTTTGGAACTTTTTGATATTGTATTGAACTACATAAGGAATTGTCAGTTGTTGATTGTATCCAAAACATTTAAAACTTTGTTTTCGAAAAAAACTCCGCCTCAAATTAGAACCAATTGTAGAAATTGTTGTCTTTGAGAACATTGTGAGGGATGGAGTGTTGAACACACAATTTTGAAAGATTATGAATTGTCATCGAGAAATTCTTGAAAGATTTTGTTCAACTTTTTGAAAAACCAAATGTTAGAGGACTTCTCTTCTAACGGTAAGGGTAAGCGCACTGAAACATACACTATCCTTTTTCTTGAGCTAAAAAACATTGAAAGTTTGTAAGAAAAGCTCAGACCGAGAATTGTATAATTTTCTGTTGTGAGATATTTATATACCTTCCTTTTTATTGAGTTCCGAGTTATGTCTGATATTTGCACAAAAGCCATATAAGAAAAATTAGAATGGCATGTTTTGAAAACTATTTGCAAACTCTCGCGCGAATTCATTTAACACCGTGTCAATGTTAATCGGACATTTCTAGCACGTAAAGGTTATCGATTCCAAGAGGGACATGTCAAAAAGAATCTTTTGGACAATTTTCTGTTTTATGTTTTTGTACTTTTCTTTTTGAAGTTTTTTATTTTGGTATTTTGCTTTTCTCAAAAATTTGTTCATGTGATGTTTGATGATGATATAAAGCAGTCTCATTTGTCAGAAACCTAAGATCAGCTGGAGTCAAACATCTCATAACAATCCTTCGACAAGTCTTAAACCGATCTCAGAAGGGCTTTCGTAAACATGTCAGCTAATTGGTATTCAGTGCTGACAAAATATAATTCAATTATACAATTTTCAACCTGTTCCTTTATGAAATGATACCGAGTATGGATGTGCTTTGTTCGCGAGGGGTTGTTGATATTGGATAGCTGACTAGAGTCGAGTACAACGGTAATTTTGTTGTAGTTGAAGCATAATCTTGATGCTGTGTCCTCGGTCCACATTACTTGTAGCACAACTTGCAGATACGCCACATATCTGCCTCTTGCTGAAAGACTTTGCAGTGCTGTTTTGTTTCTTGGACATCAACTTACGAGTTATCACCAAGGACTGTATTCCTCCAGAAGTGCTTTTTCCCGAGTATCAAGGCATCGGCATGTTCAGCGTCTAAAATGCTGTATAGTTCAAGCCAGATTCCTTTTGGGATACCAGAGTCCCATGTTATGGTACCCTTTTAGGTATTTAAAAGATTCTTTCTAAACCTCTTGAGTGCTTTTGAGTTGGCCGTGCTTGATAACGTGCACAATAGCGAATGCTTTACTAAGTCTGGTCTATAGATTTCAAGGACTTAAGTGACCCGATTTTCTTACAGATAATAGATTGGTCTACGGGTTTCTCAACTCAAATCTAGATCTAGTTTGGGTTAGGGGCCAATGTGTACCAATGGAGTGGACAGTTGTCCATATTTGCTTTTGCAGGGAATTTTAAAGCGTACTTTAGCTTGATTGATAAAAATTACCTTTTGGGGACTGGTGGATCTGTAGTCTTAAAAAGAATTTCATCTCTCCCATTAAAGACATTTCAAATCTGTTGTGCATTAACTTTTCAAATCTTTTTGAATATTTAGGGTTTATAGACCCAAAAATTATGTCATCAACGTAAATCTGCACAAGTAGAATATCCTCCCCGTATTTTATCTTGAATAAAGTTGGGTCAATTGTACCTTTAATAAAGCTTTGGTCACGGAAGTTAGGAAAGTTATCATACAGGCTCTTGAGAGCTTGATTTATTCCATACAAAGCTTTCCTCAGAGGTGTCCTTTTTTGGATGATCTGGATCAAACGAACCTTCTGGCTGGAGCAACATAAAACCTCTCCTTTAGTGGACATTAAGAAATGTCGTTTTCAGTCCATTGATAGTTGGAAAAGACTTGTGTGCTGCGTAGGCAACGAAAATCCGAACTGCTTCCAAGCGAGCAACTGGTGCAAATGATTCTTCGAAATCAATACCCTCTTCCTGAGCATAACCTTTAGCTGCAAGTCGTGCTTTGTTGCGAATTACAGTCTGATCTTCATCCTTTTTGTTCTTCCATAACCACTTTAGCTTTATAATCATCTTGCCAAATAGTTTTTCGACTAGTTCCCAGACTTTTAGTTTGTCGAACTAATGAAGTTCATCCTGCATTGCTTCAATCCATGCAGAATCAGCCATTGCCCTCCATATGTTCTCTGTTCAACAATTATCACGTGAGCCTGGAACATACATACTTTCTGGATGCTGTGGACAAGCTGTGTCTTGTTCTGAACTGGCATGGTTGGATTTTACCGACTTGTTCTAATGGATGATCTCTGTCATCGGTAATCATGACTTTGTAGTTGAAAAGGATATGTACATCGGTATTATCCAATGTTGCGTGAGGTAAGACTCCCCAATTTATTGTACGTGTACAAAAAAGGATTGATAAATTCGTTCTAAAAATGTAATTGGTGCTTGATCATTGTTTTGTCTCAGCTGACGTGTGATGGTTTGTATTATTCTTCAAGGTAAAGGACTGAAGGAGAAATTCCAACCTGTTGTTGACGAATATGTTTCTTGCTGTAGGAACACCATTTTGTCTTAGGGGCACGTAGTCAGAGTTGTCATAATCTAACGCCTTCTGTCCTTAAGGAACGAAGCCTAAAGAGACATTTTCAACAAACATCTCTTGTCGTTGTGGTGCGAGGTCTGAACTGTTGTGATCAGACATCATCTCTTTGATTTCTCAAACTTGTAACTGAATGGACTCAACTATTAAGCGTGTTTCTAGTTGTAAAACACGATATCCCTTTCGACTGAGTAGAATATCCCACCATGACCATGGATCCCTTTTTTTTTTCATCTTTTCCAGATTTTACCATATTGTTATGGAACAAATGCAACAAAGACGTGAAGATGTTTTATTGATGGTGTCCTGTCATTAATGTTGTGATACGCCGTCTTCCATGAGTATACTGTTTGATGATTGATTATGTTCTGAGTATAGCACATGTGGTTGCAACTGCTTCAGCCCAAAAATGATAATGGAAGCTTAACCTGAAGCATTGTTCGAGCAGCCTCAACAAGAGTGCTGTTTCGTCTTTCGACATTTTGGAGTTCGGTTCAGGGTTCATGGAGTGAAGTTGATGTTTCAATGCCTTCATTCTTGAAATAAGCATGAAGTGTCTTGTTCAAGAACTTTGTTCCTCTGTCAGTACGGACAGTAATAACTTGAGCTTGAAGATTGCGTTGAATCATCGTGAGAAAGTCTTTGAGAACTTCTGGTGTTTCATCATTGGATCGTAGAAAAAAGTCCAAGTGTATCTTGAATAGTCATAAACAATGCCAGATATATTTTCATCTTCCATTTATGCTTGCAACCGATTGGACCACTCAAGTCCATGTGGAAGCAATTTCAGCCTTCCTTTGGAAATTGGAATGCTTTGACTTAAATTGAGCTTCTTTTTGCCTTTAATCATTCACAAGACAAAACAAAGTTGATTCGTTGACATATTTCAACTTAGGCAAGCCTGTCAACACATCACTTTGAGAGTAAGGTGATGTAATCGAAGTTAAGATGAGAAAGTATTCGATGCCATAACCATGCTTAAGTTGGTGAAGCTTTAGCCATGAAACAGATTGGAGTTGATGAAGTTGTTTCTTGAAGAGATATTATGTAGAGATCGGATCTACGATTACCAGTTAGTAAATCGTTTCCCTGAAGATCTCTCACAAAACAAGTAGATTTCCTGAAAGCAACTCCAATCCCGCATAGAATATCCAACCGAGAAAAGTTTATTGATTGACGGCCTTCGAGTGATGAACCCATTTGATCGTGACATTTCCTTGATTCGATCTCATAACCAAGAATTGGAGCAAATTGATCATTTCCAAAATGAACAGTACCCAGAAATTTTTCCACAAAATTACACAACAGCTTGAGATTGCCCGTCATGTGCTTTGTGCATCCAGAGTCAACAATGAATAGGATGAGTTGTACAATCTGCAAGAGAATTAGAGGACGTTGGAACATTGGACAAATTAGATCCTAAGGAATTTGATATCTTCAAGTCATTAGTAATCCTAGAGGACAAAGGTCTATAGTGGGGACATAATACTTGTTGATACTTCCTCTTATCATTTTTAGGCATTCCAATATCTTTCTTTGGTCCTAAGTGGTTTGTGATGTCCATTTTATATTCATGATGGACATCTTTCGCTTACCACCATTTCCATTCCTGATGTGTATTCTCATCAAATTCCTTATGGTAACTATTGGATTTCAGAAATGTGGTATTGATGCAACTATTTTCTTATGAGGTGTTGCTACAGATTTGTTCCTTTTCTCTTGGGTTTACTAGCACTAATAGGCACTACCTTAGGCTTCTTAGTTCTAGCGTTCACGTCTTTCAAGTATCTAGAAACACAAGCATCATGATTAGAATTAAACACACATTTTCCACATTCAGCACAAACAGCATTCACATTCGAAGTTCTGGAATTTGAACTGTCATTACACGCAGTTACAGACTTTGTTTTCTTAGAAATACTAGAAATCCTATGATGGTCTTCTACTTCCTTCTTTTTAAACTTCACTTGACTATTGTTTGGCATGACCTTATCTTTAACTTGATAGCAACTTAAGGTGAGGTCTGCTAAAACTAGTAGTGTGATTTACTCCTGAAGATTTAGACACATGAGGATTAGTATTCCTAAAAGCATGAGGCAACTGCGGTTCTCTGTTTTGTGTTGTGGTAGTGGCAATTCTATACATTCCTGGTTTAAGCACATTCGAGTGTATTTCTGCTTGTTTTCTATTCTGAGGCAAATTCTGTTGGAGTGGACTTGTTTAAACAAAAAAATACCATCCGGCACATTGTTTTATTAACCGACTGTTTCATTTGAAAACTTCTCATTTCAGGAGAATTTGAAAAAGGAGTCGGTTTTCTTAAAACTGATGGTTTTGGAATCCGTTGAGCATTTGGTTGTCGAATAAACAGATGTTTTATCAAAAATGAGTTCCACAGCTTTCCTTTTGTTACCAAATGAGTTTCTTTAACTCATTTATCACCATGTTTCTTGTCTTACATTTGAGCTTTCAAATCTTGTATTTAAGATAATTGTTTCACGTTCTTTTCATGACAATACTATTTGAAGCATTTTCTTTGCAAGACTGGGTTGTTTTTCATTGTCTTTTTACAATGTTGTAAAGAAAGTTCAAGAAAATCGGTGTTTTTCAAGTTTAGCAAAAACTCTTTAAAAGCTTATTATGAACTTCGTTATTAACAGATTCAGTTTGTTTCGACAGCTTTTTGTGCAAAAAAAAAAAAAAAAAAACAAAAAAAAAAAAAAAAAAAAAAAAAAAAAAAAAAAAAAAAAAAATATAAAAAAAAAAAAAAAAAAAAAAAAAACAAAAAAGACATTCACATTCTTTGATTTTATGAAGATACAGACATTGCAATTCAGTATGAGCATTTAATTCCAAATAGAGTAATGCAAATTTGAAACATATAACATCTTTAGAAACACTTCTTCAAGAAGAGTATCATACATATTTGAAAAAATCAAGCCTTTTTCAGATTCAAGTTCGTCAACCTCTTTTTTAAGGGCTTTAACGTACTCAAATTCTTCATGTATTTCCGTTTAAGTTTCATGTTCAAAATGAAGCTATCATTTTGTGATTTTATGGAATGTGGCATTAGTAAGGTTTTTATCAAAAAAGTTTCCTTATCATGAGCAGTTGGCACACGGAAACAAACTACTAGTATTTTCGCCAAGTTTGATCAACATTTCTATAAATTGTGTTGATGTTGAATGTCATGTCATTAAAAATCTTGGTCTACTTTTACTAATGATTCCAAAAGGGTAGAAAAGGCCACGTTCTTTTGCAATGTTTGTTTTGTTCTACAAAACGGTTTTTCTCCACATTGTATCCTTACTTCCTTTCAGTGTTCAACTGAATAAAGATACTTAGTGAGGGTGCCTTTAAAATTTTTCATATAAAGACTAGCTTTGTTTTGTGTAATTATGGTTTATACCATATCTTTATTTCATTTTGATTCTACTCTAGTTATCAAGAAGTCATGGTCTCTTCCCTAACAGGGGCAAATCTGTTTGGGGCAAGGATCAGAGTATATATGGGGAACTCTACAAACACTTTTCAGATTGAGCTTTTTGAGGTACTTGGATTTGGCAAAGTTAGTCTACCTTTATATGTCGAACATTTAGGTTGCTAACATATGAATGGTCTGAATTGAATGATTACGAGTATATAATATTTCAGTTCAAAAACTTTAACTGTTTGTCCATTGTCAATATTCTTGTCATTATCATTTTCTTTCCTTAACCTTTAAATCCGAAATGACTTTGTGTTCTTTTCTTTGAGTTAACTTCAGGTTGTGAATTTGTTAAAAGACTCTTTTTGATTAACTCATCGAGTTTTGTTTAAGAAACTGAAATTTCATAGGCTTTTCGTTTTAAACCTTCTTTTATTTCAATGTCTTTCTAGTGGCTATAGTCCTAGAAGTTTTCAATGTAACCTTTTGTTTGAAGAATTGCCTAATCTCAATGTCGGTCATTAAAGCTTTGTACTCTCAACTCTTTTTGTTTGTTCTTGAAGTGCAATGAGAAAACTTCCCGACATACTAATTGCATCCCCCAAAGCACTATTAGATTCATCAAGGTTAGGTTTTGCACTTTCTAATTCTTGAGTCAATGCTGCATTTGCTTTCTTTAATTGCTTTAAATTTCGTTTTGTTTTCTCAGTATCAAGAGTTAAATTAGCCAATTAATTTAGCTAGCGAGCACGTCATCAACACATTCTGCAGCATTTTGTTAACCTGATTATCATTAGTACATATATTTGATGAATCAGGAGTGACATTGCTATCATCCTTCTTCAAAACATATGTGTCGTTAATGGATTCAGGTTGCTCAGAATGTCGTCTCACATTGTCATACACATTACTTTCATCATGTTTTTGTACCTGTTCCAATGGCTGACCAGTAGAACAGGATTCTTCAGGTGATACAAACTTCCTGAAATCTTTGCATGGTAGCTGTAATGTGACTTCTATTGCCTGTTTATCAATTCTCTTTATCCGTGTATCTAGCCTAAGCACGCTTGCAGAGGAACACCTTGTTCAGCTTGTTTGCACATCATCATCTTTTCCTTGTGATACGCGTAGTCCTTTAACCCGCTGCTTCCTGCATTCCTTTGGCATAGTTACCATATCCCTTGCAGTTAGAATGCTTTTATCCCAATATGTTGCACTACCTGATGCCTACGTTTCCTAGCCCAGCAACTGGCGTTGTCCTTTGATTCCAAACTGCTTGACTGATTATCCTTGTTATACTTGGTGTTGTATCTTCTGTCTTGTTCTGGAGTTTGAAGAGTTCGATGGTATTGTTGGTAGATTTCTTCACAGCTTCAACCAGATTGGTCAAGGTTTGTGAGCTTATCATGCAATCCAGAGAAAAGAGACTAATCTCTATACAGACTATTTGACATTCTCAAAGCAGTTTCAAAAGGAGGTAATGATATTCGTTTCGCTTGAGAGAATAGCCAAAAGTGGCAAATCCCTTAGCATTCTTGCGGCTGCTCAACCATATTCAGAATTACTATCAGACAACCTCAAAGATCAATGCAAACATCTCTTCCACAAGGACAAGTGCATCTACGACTAAAGGCAAGAGGGTCGCCAAACAATTACACCTCATCTGGTCTGTCTTGAAGAAGGCCATGATCCTGAACAAGCTCAGAGGGACATGAAATGCTAGAATTTGGCACTTCTTGCAAAGTATTTCAAGAAGCTCTAAACCCTACCAACACTAACCTTGAACTTCTTCAAACTCCTAGAACATGATGAAGATACCACACCAAGGATAACAATGATAATCAGGTCAAGCAGTTTTGGGAATCAAAGGGACAACGACAGTTGTGGGGCTAGGGAAACAGTAGGCAGTCAAGGTAGTGCAAACAGCTTGGGATACAAAGCTTTACTGCAAGGGTTATGGGCACTAATTGCAAAGGAATGCAGGAAGCCAAAGCGCGTTAAAGACTAGCGTATCACAAGGAAAGATGTCTGATGTGCAAACAAGTCTGAACAAGGTGTTCCTCTGCAAGCTGAATTGGCTAGAGGACACGGATAAAAGCGATTGCTAACAGGATTAGAAGACATTTACAGCTATCATGGCAAAGATTCAGGAGGTATCACTGACAGATCCTGTTCTATGGTCAGCCATTGGAACAAGGTTACAAAAACATGAATGAAAGTAATGTGTATGAAATGTGAGACCTCGACATTATGAGCAAACCTGAATCCATTAACGACACATATGTTTTGAAGAAGGATGATAGCAATGTAACTCCTGATTCATCAAAAATATATGTATATGATAATCAGGTTACTTCAAAATGTGCAGATGTGTTGCTGAGCGTGCTATGCGCTTGCTTAAAATTAATTGTAATTTAACTCTTGATACGGAGGAAAACAAAACGATTTTTTAAAGCAATTAAGAATGCAATTGCATCATTGACTCAAGAATTAGAAAAGTGCAAAACTAACCTTGATGAATCTAATAGTGCTTTGGGGGAGGCTATTAGTTGTCGGGATAGTTGTCTCATTGCACTTCAGAACAAACAGAATGAGTTTGAGAAGTACAAAGCCTTTAATGACCGGACGATTGATTATGAAATTCTTCAAACAAAGTTAAATGAAACTCTAGGACTATTAGCTCTAAAAGACATTTGAAATAAAAGAAGTGGGTTTTAAACATCCCAGGTGAATACGCTTCATTGTATATTTGTTATTTAGTTTATTAGTTTAATTAGCTTAAAAACAAACCTCTCTAAAAATTAGAATTTACTTGCTTTCATTAAATATAAAAACACAAAAAGAATCTTCCTTCAACCCTTAGACCTTAGTAAACATTCGATCCGACCTTCACAGTGTTATTCCCCTAGAGAACGATAACAACCCTCGAGCCTTGCATATACTACACTACAACGGTTAGGTACACTACCTAGGGAGTTGTAAAACTTCATGTAGAAGTCCCTTATGAAAACCGCAACAAGTTTTTGGCGCCGCTGCCGAGAAATAGCATAGGTTTCGGATTCTATCTAGCTTAGGTCTACTCATAAGATCCCTATCAAGTGAGATTTAATTTCTTGTCAATTAGCTTTCTTGTAGTCTATCTCTTCTTTGTGTATTTGTTTGTAAAAATGTCATTCCTTACCATGTTGGATGAAATCACACTTAAGTTGTTAACGGAAGAACAATTTGAGTGCTTCATAGAATATTACCGTGAAAATTATCCGGAAGATTATAAAAGCAACTTAGAGAATCTTAAGGAAGTATATAAAATGATGAATGGTGGATTAGAATATCCTCGCACACAAAATGCCTCACCTAGTGAAATTAAAGAACCATACGAGCCTTCACCTAGGATGTATTCGTATGAACAACCTTCGTGTTTAGGATCAACTTTTGTTGGTGAGACTCAAAAACTGATTCGTAGTTTTATATACCTAAAATATAATATAAAATAATATACTCCCGAGAGTAATTAAGAAAGTTACCAAGTTACCTTGATAAAATTCACTCTCAAAAATATATATAATATAATATATAATACGTATGTTTGACCGGGTAAGTATGATCACCCGGGTCGTTTTCCCCAACGACTCATGCAATGGAAACCTCGATCTCGTTCGGAATGATTGATTTGAATAAGAAAAGAGATATTTTTGATTTATTTTTGCTACTAAAATTAAAGGCACAATTAAACAACTAATTAACAAATTAAACTAATTACGAAAGTAAATAAAATGCGACATTTAAGAAAACAAATGCAATTTAAATCTTAAAAATGTAAACTAGATTCCTAAACCTAAATTAATGCTAAAGAAAATTTTAGGAAAAAGAAAAATATTTTTTAAGGGCTTTTCGGATTTTTTTTATGAATTAAATACTATTTAATCTAAATTAAAAATTCAAAAATAGAAAAATAAATTGATAAACACTAAAGAAAAATACTTTTTAAACTGATTAATTCTAAATTACTTAAAAAGATGAAAAAACATTTTAATACTAATTTTTTCATTTAAAAGAATAAAATTAAAATTAAGTTGAAAATTAAAAACTAAAATTTGAAAATTAAATTGTTTAAAAATAAAGATAAAAATTACTTTTCTATAAAAATGCTAAGTATTTAAATCTAAAATAATATTGTTTGTATTTTATTAAACTATTTTTTTTTTTTTTTATTTGATTTTTGAAAATGAAATATTAAAAACTAAATTCGAAAATTAATTTTTAAAAATATAAAACTTAAACTAAAAATTATATAAAAATATTTTTTATAAAAAGAAATAATGCAGAAAATTAATTTTATTAAAAGCCCTAATTTTTAATGAGTAATTATAAACTAATTTAAGTAATTAAACTAAAAAAACCTAATTTATTATTTATAAAAACTATTTTTATTAAGCTAAATGAAATCTGCCAAAACACATGGGTTGAAAGTGACACGAAACAAAGTTGAGGGTAGGCGGCCAAACATTAAAGTTTTATGAAAAACACAAAGTTTGATCTATTGACAGAAATAGTCCCTGGACTTGGGACTAACTAGACTAACAATTAAACTAACGAAGGACTAACTATGTAATTAACTAAGGACTAACTGCGCATTTAACAAGGACTAACTATGCAAATTTTTAACTAACAGAAACTTTAAAGATGGACAGAAATGACCCCTGAATTCCCTAACTACTAACACTCAGCATCCTTATTATATAAAAACAGCTTATTATCCTAACTTTTTAAGAAACTACTTTTATAAATCTTAACTCTAACTTATTTGAAATAAGCTGAATAAGCTTATTAGCTTATAAGCTCTAGCAGCTTAGTAATCTACCTCTCAAACTAAATAAACAAAGCAACTTCAAGGCACATGACAAATTTTTACTACTTAATAAAATCTGCTTATTCAAACTATTAGCAAATCCAAACAGCTTATTTAAACTACTATTAAACAGATTACTAGAACAGATAACCAGCAGCTTATTAAGAAAACAGAAAAAAGACAAATGTAAAACAAATTAAACCTAAATAGTGTGTACCTTGGTGTTCCCAGCATGAACAGGAAACAACAATAAGCTGTGTGGGGCTTATGGCTTATTCACATAAGCTCAATCTCGAACCAACAACAACCTAATCTAAACCTATATGCTAACCCTTAGCTCTAAAACCCTTGGAGTCTCAGCAGCCATCCAATTCCAAGAGACTCCAAGCCTTCATCATAACAAACACAAACACAAGTATTTTTGACAGAATTTAAATAGAGACACAAATTTATATGAAATATTACTTTTATTAAAACTGAAATAAAGTTCTTACAATCGTGAAACAAAATTACATAACATTAAAATGAAAATTACATTTGAAGAAAAACTATGAAAATTAACCTGAAAAATTAACCCTAAAAATTATATCTTAACTGCTGGATTGAGGGGTATTTATACCCGAAGCTTCACCTCTTGCCATCTACTAGATCCTTCTATCCTCTTCATCTTGACCCTTCAATCATTCTCTCTCCTCGATCTTGCATATAGGCCGTTCGATCAAAGCATGTGTGCACCCGGATCATTGACGTGGCCAAGGAGTGTGTTAGTTATGTGAGTGTAAACACTCACACACGTCACATCACCCAATCATTTCATCTCATTTTGCCAGGGTGGATTGGGTTGGGGGGTTTAATTGATAGTGACAGATGGGTTAAGGGTTGTGAGAGGTGGATTAACCCTAAGGTTAATTTAGGTGGGGTGAAAGGCTTATAAACTAGGGCTAAGGTGTTCTTGAGTGTGTTCATGTGTGTGTGAGTAAGTTTAATCCGATTTGGGGAGAGTGTGGTGAATAGTAATTGTAAATAGGTTATAAGTTTAACCGGGTAGGGTAGGGTTAAGGGTCGGGTTAGGTCGGGTTTAATTGGGTTGGGGGTTTAATTCTCATTGGTTGATTGGGAGTCCACGGGTTTATTTGACCCGGACTTTGACCCGCGCCTTTTATAACTATAGGGTAATTACAAATTCGGCCCTTGTGTTTGGCAAATCCACTTTTTAGGTTATAAGCAACTTTCATAAATTGCAAAATCAGCCCTTGAATTTATAAAACAATGGAGTTGGGCTTTGGTTGACTGTGGTTTAGCTGCAGTTGACTGTAGAAGGCTGAGGCATGATCTCTCTGGCTTCGGCTTTGATCACTCATCCGTTCTCGTGTCCGTTTTTGACTGTTTTCTTGCAATATTTGACATATCCATACCTGCACACATAAAACTCAGATACAAGCACATTTTTGCCATTTTTGATCCGTTTTGGGTTGAATTGGGCCTTTTTAAGTATGTATAGTTTAACAACTATCAGAAATGCATGAAGATTTTGAGTACGTATAATCCCTTGAAAAAGTAGATTGATGAATTGAATCTGAGCACGCTGATTATTTCAAAAATGTGTATTGATCTACTTCTAAGAGTGTGTGTCAAGGATGTATATGTTCATATTGCATTCTTTGTCTGAATTAATGGGGGGGGGGATCATACTAAATTCGCAATGCGTATGTTTCTTCATAAGTCAAAGAATGTGAATGTCTTGCACAAAAGCTGTCGAAACAAACTGAATCTGTCAATAACGAAGTTCATAATAAGCTTTTAAAGAGTTTTGCTAAACTTGAAAAACACTCAATTTCTCTTGAACTTTCTTTACAACATTGTAAAGAACAGATGAAAAACAACCCAGTTTGCAAAGAAAATGCTTCAAATGTATTTCGAAAAGAACGTGAACAATATCATGAAATACAAGATTTGAAAGCTCAAATGCAAGACAAGAACATGGTGATAAATGAGTTAAAGAAACTCATTCTGGTAACAAAAGGAAAGTCTGTGGAAACTCAGTTTGATAAACCATCTGTTGTTCGACAACCAAATGCTCAACGGATTCTAAAACCATCAGTTTTAGGAAAACCGACTTCCTTTTCAATATCCTTGAAATGAGAGTTTTCAAAACGAAAACGTGGTTTAATAAAATAATGTGTCGCTGGTTTGTTTAAACAAGTCAACATAAAAGATTTGCCTAACGAATAGAAAACAAGCTGAAAATACACTCGAATGTGCTTAAACCAGGAATGTATAGATATTCGCCACTACCACTAAACAAAACAGAGACCGCAGTTGCGTATGCTTCTAAGGAATACGATCTTACGTGTCTAAATCTTCTGGAGTAAATCACACTACTTAGTGTTAGCAAGACCACAACTTAAGTGCTATCAAGTTAAGATAGGTCGTGCAAACACTAGTCAGTGAAGTTTAAAAAAGGAAGGAAGTAGAAGACCATCATTGGATTTCTATTTTTCTAAGAAAACAAAGTCTTAAACTGCGTGTAATGACAATTTCAAATTCCAGAACGTCGACTGTGAATGACTTGTTTGTGCTGAATGTGGAAAAAATGTGTGTGTAATTCTATCTGATGCTTGTGTTTCTAAGATACTTGAAAGACGTGAACGCTAGAATTAAGAAGCCTAATGGTAGTGCCTATTAGTGCTAGTAAACCAAGAGAAAAGCAACAAATCTGTGCAACACTCATAAGAAAACAGTAGAGATCTCTAATGTGTGTCATATCAGAAATCTAAGAGGTTACCATAAGAGTTAGTATGAGAATACAAATCAGGAATGGAAATGGTGGATAGTAATGAGATTCCATCAGGATATAAATGGACTCAAAAGCTCTTAGGACCATAAGAATGGATGCCTAAATCAGGAAAGAGGATGTATCAACAAGTATTAGTCCCACTATAGACATTGTCTCTAGGATTACTAATGTCTTGAAGATATCAAATTCCTTAGGATCCAATTTGTCCAATGTTCCATCGTCCTCTAATTCTCTTGCAGATTGTACAACTCATCCTATTCATTGTTGACTCTGGATGCACAAAGCACATGACGGGCAATCTTAAGCTGTTGTGTAATTTTGTGGAGAAATTTCTGGGTACTGTTCGTTTTGGAAATGATCAATTTGCTCCAATTCTTGGTTATAGAGATCTGAATCAAGGAAATGTCACGATCAAACGGGTTTATTACGTCGAAGGCCTCAATCACAATCTTTTCTCGGTTGGTCAATTCTGTGATGCGGATTTGGAGGTTGCTTTCAGGAAATCTACTTGTTTTGTGAGAGATCTTCAGGGAAATGATTTACTAACTGGTAATCGTGGATCTGATCTCTACACAATTTCTCTTCAAGAAACAACTTCATCAACTCTGATCTGTTTCATGGCGTCTGCTGAAAATAACACTTCAGGCCCCGTTCCTCAATGTTCAAATGACGTTTGAACAACGCAGTTCAAGCCTCGTTCTTCATCAAATGACTTCTGATCATAACCGTTCAGAACTCGGAATTCACGACCACAGCAATGAACCGTCAAGTTCAAAGCTGGTTCCAAAAGTTGTTCCTCTAGCAGTCAAGACAGCTACATCACGACAAGAGTTGGAATTACTATTCCACCATCATATAGCAATGCTGAGGACAACAGGTAAATAAATACAAAATCAGAAAATCAGAAAATTTCCAAAAAGATTCTTCTCGACATGTCTCTTGGAATCGATAACATTTACGGTATGCTTAGAAGGTCGATAAACATTGAACACGGGTATGTAAATGCAGTTCGAGCGAGAGTGCAACAGTTCAAAACATGTCATTTCTAATTTTCTAAATGGCTTATGTGCAAATGTCAGTACATAACCCGGACTTCAAATAAAGGAAGGTTTATAACTTATCCTCACAACGAGAAAATTAACGTTTCTCGGTCTTGAGCTGTTCTTACAAGACATTCAATGTTTTTAGCTCAAGAAAAAGGATAGTGTACGTTTCAGTGCGCTTACCCTTAACGTTAGAAGAGAAGTCCTCTAACATTTGGTTTTTCAAAAAGTTGAACACGATTTTTCAAGAATTTCTCGATGACAAATCATAATCTTTCAAAATTGTGTGTTCAACACTCCAACCCTCACAATGTTTTCAAAAGACAACAATTTCTCAATTGGTCCTATTCTTGAGGGGGAGTTTTTCGAAAAACAAAGTTTTAATGTTCTTGGATACATCAACAATGACAATTCTTATGTATTCAAAACATAATCAAAATGTTCCAAACCATTCATGCTGATAATATTTTCTCCCACGGAGTTTTCAAGACATATTTTAATCACAAGGTATTTCAAAAACTAAGTGTTTATTATTTAAAATAAGGGGAGAAAATGTATTTAAATATTGATTAATCGACTCAATGTGCTGAACAAAAGAAAAGGTTTTATGGTTCGATCTTATACCCAACAACATCTTAATTTCACGACGATTCTGAAGTCATAAGGTGGTTAGGTTAGGAATCAATCCTATGATCCAACCAGAATCGGAGGATCTACCCAAGGATAATCCAAAGTTAGAAATAGCAGTCCTTAGGTACCCGTGGAAAGGTAACTTGCCAAGGTTACCTATTGAGTCAAATATAGTGCTATTGGTACCAAAAGTATAGGCACACCAATGGGAGCCGTCACACTCCGATAGATCTATCCATAATATTCGCGTTCACTCGCAATGCAAGTAATTAATGATTCATGATATGGAAATAGTGGAACTGGAGGGTACTTAGGCAATAATATATCTTGATAGCATACAGTTTGAAAAACACTTGCATTCATGGTTTAAGCATGTATCCCCCTCGCGGATTTATAAAATATTCAAAAGAGTTAAATGCGAGGCTATGAACTCACCTTAACAAGGAAATCTGATTGATGACAAAAGTATAACAAGTAAAAGTAACAGCCTCGTCACGCAACCTCGGGTAACATGTCAAGTTTTAGTGTGACGGTTTATGTTTCAAAACTTCATAAAGTTTAACGTATTACTTTGATTTATTAAATTATGGAAATATTGTATCACTGTTCGGGCTATCATAATCCAGAGGCCATGTATTATCGTTTGAGGAATCAGGGCACTTTAAATCGTAAACCCAGCAAACTTGTCAAAACAAATACCCAAATGGAACCCCTCACATGAAACTCTCTAGTAACGTGATACGATAAGATTTTAAGTTTCTTCAAAAGCTAGCCGATGATAACTTACGTTAAATATATAACGTAATTGATTTATAATATTTCACAGATTTATTTATAAGTTTAACGTCACGTGGATAGTGCAAGACATAAGACATAAGTTTGGGAGATTCTACTTCTTCATCAAATTCGTTATACTCTATTTTCTTCGTCAGTGATCACTACATAGAGCCTACAGAGTTCGAGATTCAAGAGATGGTAAACATATTGGTTTTAGAGGAAGCTTATTGATTAAATGTTTAACCATCTACATGCACCACTTGAGGGGAAGTGTTTACAAGTTGCATATCTTCAGAAGACCCCTATTGGATGATTACAAAAAAGGGGAAGAAGACTACAGGTTTATTGTTTATTGATTTGCAGCTTATTATGTATGGTGACATGTTCAAGAAAATCTTAAATCAAGGGGAAGCATTGAAGATTGTTTCATACATGAAGATTGTTTTGTAATATCAAATACGGGAAGATTGTTGGGATCTAAGATTTGATGATTACAAAACTAAATATGCAAAATTGAAGAAAGATGAAACAACAAGGACTTAATGTGAAATATTAAAGTTAGCTTCCTATGTAAGCTAGGTTTTCTTGTAAACCCTCTATATAAAGGGTATTAGAGGCGTCTGTTTTATATATCCATCATAGTTAGATCTCTCCAATGAGAGTCTAATAGTTAGCTTATTAGTTTATTTAGTAGTTAGTTTATTAGATAGTTGGTGTAGCCTTATTTATTCTGATAAAATATAATGAAGGCTTCAACGTTCGGTTAAAACCTTGTTTGATAATATTGCTTTCTTATTATTCCGCTGTACATTCAATATTCTTTGTAAAACTATCCTAGATGGGCTAAACGATTCTCAACAAACAACCAAATGTTGCAGGAAAAGGACCAAATTGGCTGTTTGATCTTGATTATTTAACTGATTCAAAGAATTATCAACCCGTGAGATCAGATAATCAAGCTAACAAACATGCAGGTCCAAAAGAAGCTAATCATAGTGAAGGTACACAAGATAATATTGATGCAGGAAATTCTGAAATGGGAGCTGAATCTGCTCAAGACTACTTTGTAATGCCAATATGGTCTTTGTTAGGAATACAAAATTCCTAGAAAAGTCTCGGTCACTTCATAGATATCGGTAGATAGCTCGTCAAGTAATATTTGGAAACTTACATAGGTAACTAGTCCAAGGTCCATGGAAAGCCCATGTAACCAAGGCCCATGTCCACCTTATGTAAGTATAAATACCCTCTCCACACATGGAGAGGGTGTTGGTTCTCTTTGTATTTTCCCACATAGTTCAATCAACCATCCATGTTTTCCATTTTACTTTCTCTCTCAACTTTCTCTCTCTAGTTCATCTTTTGTGTGAAACAAGAATTCTTCAATTGGTATCAAGAGCCATGGTTCTATCTTGGTTCCTTTAGTGTTTTTGATGTGGTAACTTATTGTGAGCTTATTGGTTCGGCTTATTTATTAGCTAACAAATCATTTGGTTTATTTATTTTCTTTTCTTGTCTTTTGTTCACGGTATAAGTTTTTTTTACTCATTTATTCAACAAGCTTTTATTTCATTTTTTCATAAAACCATTCATAGCTTGTTTTCGAGTCAAACTCTTAAAAGTTTGGGTCTACTGTTCATTTTTTTCATATTGGCCTTTGTAACAAAGTATTTGAACGAGTAAATTTGAGCTTATTCTATAATCTAGTTCTAGCATAACAAATTTGCATGTGGGTTAAACAGTAATAAACAAAAGGACGATTTTTGTTCATAGTTTTCATTACAAAACTTCAAAGTAACTTTTCGCCATGTATGTCTAAAGCTTATTTCTAGCTTACTGTTAAAGTTTTAGTGAATTCTTTGCGTCAAACTGGCTTAAAACGTTTGCATCTGGATAATTTGTAGCTTATTATAGTTTGTCTTTCGTGGCTTATTCAAGTTTTTGGCTTATTTCTTTCTTGGGGTCACGTTTTTATGGAACGAAACAAGTTCAAACTTTCCTGAAACGAGAGTCGAAGAAAGGTGCCAACAAGGTGTTTGATATCTTGTGTGAACCGAACTAGTTATTCATCCTCAAGAGCCGAACGAGTTGCTTCCTTCATGACCCGAACGAGTAACAATTTTTGAGGACCGAACGGGCAAAATTTTTGAGGACCGAACGAGCAACATTTCAAAGAGGACCGAACGAGCAACATTCAAAAGACGACCGAACGAGTACCTTTTTAAGTTGCACCGAACGAGTAACTTGTTAAGCTCAGCCGAACGAGTGAAAAATCTCAAGGACCGAACGAGTCATTTTTTTTGAGTTGAGCCGATCGAGTGGTACATCAAGGACCGATCAAGTAACAACTCTCTTGAACCGAACTAAATCAACCACGAGAACAAAAACTTAAACGTTTTAACTAATTTTTGGTTTTTTTGGTTTCGAGTGACGGTAAACGACGGGACTTGAGACCTATATCATTGCGATCGTGAGGTCGTTTCGATCAACGTGGTATATTCGGATTTTACCGACGATAACCGTACGACTCCGCGGGATTAAAATCACAAACGTTGTATTTTTTCTCATGTTTGTCAAATTTAAAAACAAAGATGACAATTGAACAGGAGGGAAACACGTTTTTTTTTAGAATTTTATAAGTTCACCTACAAAAGAAAGGAAGCGTTGCATGAAGTATTACTTGAGGTTCACTCTATTACTCAATATATGAAACATTTAATACAAGATGCCTTGAGCAGTTCAAGTGAACACCAAGTTCTAAACACTCTTCCTGATGAAGGAGCAAATTTGGTCACTGATGTTAAACTGTTTAAAGATTTGCACACAATACCACGATGATCAACTTCATGCTCATCTGCAACAACATGAACGACATGCAATTGAAGTTCATTTTAATGCCAAAACCAACCTCTAAGACTCTTGCTTTAGTTGCATCTCACCAATTAACTCAGCCAGCTTATCAATCTCATCTACACAATCACCAACAGTCTCTATCTCAACATCACGTTTCACCATATCAGACTTCACAGTTTGTTACACCTTATCACCATCAACAATTCTCAACCAATCAATCAACACCTCTTTCAATTACTTATCCAACAAATGAGTATCAATCCACCGTTCACCACAACGTTTATTCTCAACAACCATCAATCCCACAGTTGGAATATGCTCCCACAACCTATCAGCAGCAACAACCTGAATTTTCCCAACCAGACTCCAGTCTAGTTGTTCCAGTGTTCCAGAAGGGGGATGATCCGATTGACGCAATTAATCACATGATGTCATTCTTGACTGCTGTTGTCACATCTCGGTATCCTACTACCAACAATCAGCTAAGGACTTCGTCAAACCCTCGTCAACAAGCTACCATCTATGATGGAAAAGTGACAGTGCAACCTGTTCAGGGGAGACAAACTTCTTATGCTGCTGGAACCACAAGAAAATACACACCTGGTGCAAGTGGTAGCAACACGGGAAAACAACGGACTGTCATTTGCTACAATTGCAAAGGGGAGGGTCATATTGCCAAGCAATGCACAAAGCCCAAGAGGAAAAGGGATGACACATGGTTTAACGATAAAGTGTTGTTGGTTCAAGCTCAAGCAGGTGGACAAGCTTTAACAGAGGAAGAAATAGCATTTTGGGCTGATCCGGACTTCCTGGATAATCATCCTTCTCATCAGTCCATAACCCCAATGCTGCTTATCAAGCACGATGATCTGGAATCATATGACTCGGATGGTGATGGAACTCAATCCCAAGATTGCTCTCATGGCTAATCTCTCAAGAATGCTCAGATGCACTCACTGAGGTAAAACAATCAAGATAATCTGAACTATACTTTTACAATCAAAGTCAGCAGATGATGACGTCTTCTGACAGTCTAATGATGTGAGTCATCCAAGAAACTACATAATCATGATAGCAATATCATATCCTTATTCTCATGTATCTGGCCGAACCCTCAAGCAAGAAGGAAAAACAAAGATTTTTTTAATCAAGAACAAGTTGGTGATTTAGTGTTTCAAGAATCAAGTTTTAGGTATGTTTCAATTAAGCTTTTGTATAATCTTTCTTTAAATCATGTAACAAGACTTATGATGGATCTAGGGTTTACATAAAATACAGATTATATATGAACTTTAATGATGGAATGATGATTAGGGTAAGTTTAGGGTTATGATCATGTATGTTGCATGTTAGGGTTTGCGTTAGATCTTGATTTAGGGTTTTGCAGAATTAGGTCTGTGTTCAACTGATGATATCTAGATGTTAGAAACGTGTTTTGATATGATTCAAGAGCCTAAATTGTAGTTCAAAGAGTCTATTTTCCAAAAAGTCCAACCTCAAAAGATTTTGAGTTCTGGAAGTTGGTTAAATGTCGGTTACAAGAAAAGTTGTCAAAACAGTAAATTCGGGTCAGAATTAGGTCATGTTTGGGAGGGTAAAACCTAACTTAAAAGTGAAAATAAGGTTATCCAATCAACAGTGGTTAAGTTCAATATGTATATAAAGAAACCCTAGAAGGATAGCCTCTGGTTGTGTGTCTAAGTATGGTAATTAGGGCCATACATTTTAGCGTGCAATCAGATCCGAATTGGGACAGTTTTGAAGTTGGATTTTATTTGGGGTAGTTGCACATGTAATGAGAATTTGGGAATCACAAGGTAGTTAGTAAACTCATAAATGAACTTAGGTGATTTTTGGTATAATTTATAAAGGTCAGCAAGTAAGGTTTTTAAGTTAGTAAAGATACGTTAAAATTCTTCATTTTCGAATAAAATGTAGTTAACTGGTGTAATGTGTTAATGAGGTGGTTAAGTTTGGGCATGGTGTCGGGGTGACCCGTGATGGTTAATCACACCCTTAGACATCCATCATATGTGTGTTACATGGACTAGAGCTTTTTGTTGGGATCTGAGATTTGATGATTACAAAACTAAATATGCAAAATTGAAGAAAGATGAAACAACAAGAACTTAATGTGAAATATTAAAGTTAGCTTCCTATGTAAGCTATGTTTTCTTGTAAACCCTATATATAAAGGGTATTAGAGGCGTCTGTTTTATATATCCATCATAGTTAGATCTCTCCAATAAGAGTCTGATAGTTAGCTTATTAGTTTATTTAGTAGTTAGTTTATTAGATAGTTGGTGTAGCCTCATTTATTCTGATCAAATATAATGAAGGCTTCAACGTTCGGTTAAAACCTTGTTTGATAATATTGCTTTCTTATTATTCCGTTATACATTCAATGTTATCTGTAAAACTATCCTAGATGGGCTAAACGATTCTCAACATGTGGTATCAGAGCAGGTTGCTCTCGATATCTAGGATTATACAAGGTTAATGTATTGAATTGGCGAAGAAAAGAAGGTATCGAAATCTGTTTTCTTTTTTGGTGAATTGCTCTAATTCGATATTAACCCTAATTCGGCAATGAATGATTTTTGGTTCCATGATTCAAGAACTCGTGTAATTATGTACATCATAAGGGGATCATGGGTTTTAGGGTTGATTCATACGATTATTATTTGATCAGAATAAATGAGGCTACACCAACTATCTAATAAACTAACTACTAAATAAACTAATAAGCTAACTATTAGACTCTCATTGGAGAGATCTAACTATGATGAATATATAAAACAGACGCCTCTAATACCCTTTATATAGATGGTTTACAAGAAAACCTAGCTTACATAGGAAGCTAACTTTAATATTTCACATTAAGTCCTTGTTGTTTCATCTTTCTTCAATTTTGCATATTTAGTTTTGTAATCATCAAATCTCAGATCCCAACAATCTTCCCCTATTTGATATTACAAAACAATCTTCATGTATGAAACAATCTTCAATGCTTCCCCTTGATTTAAGATTTTCTTGAACATGTCACCACACATAATAAGCTGCAAATCAATAAACAATAAACCTGTTGTCTTTAAGAATAAACTATTTGAAAAATAGTTCTGTCCAAGATCCAAATAATGTGAACTATCCAATTTCTGATAAGGCAAGTAGTACAAACTGGATATGTCGGATAGAACTAACAGTTTTAACTGTTTTTCTCAGACGATGCTAGCAGTACAAACATATATCAAACAACAAAGGCAGTATACAAGTAAGTAAATTTGAGCTTATTCTATAGTCTAGTTCTAGCATAACAAATTTGCATGTGGGTTAAACAGTAATAAACAAAAGGACGCTTTTTGTTCATAGTTTTCATTACAAAACTTCAAAGTAACTTTTCGCCATCTATGTCTAAAGCTTATTTCTAGCTTACTGTTAAAGTTTTAGTGAATTCTTTGCGTCAAACTGGCTTAAAACGTTTACATCTGGATAATTTGTAGCTTATTATAGTTTGTCTTTCGTGGCTTATTCAAGTTTTTGGCTTATTTCTTACTTGTGGTCACGTTTTTATGGAACGAAACAAGTTTAAACTTGCTTGAAACGAGAGTCGAAGAAAGGTGCCAACAAGGTGTTTGATATTTTGTGTGAATACGAACTAGTTATTCATCCTCAAGAGTACGATACATGTTAGAAATCCTTAGAAAACCGCCGATTAGTTCATCTTCATCGATCCGCCGAACGAGTTAAAATTCAAAGACCACGAACGAGTGAAAAAACTTAACAGTCCGAAAGAGTGCTTCCTTCATGACCCGAAACGAGTACAATTTTGAGGAAGACGAACTGGCAAAAGTTTTTGAGGAGCCGATCGAGCACATTTCAAAGGGGACCGAAACGGAGCATCATTCAAAAGACTGCACCCGGTTCGAGTACCTTTTTAAGGTTGCACCGTTACGAGTAACTTGTTAGCTTAGCCGGAACGAGGTGAAAAATTCAGGACTATTTACGAAACGATTGTCATTTTTTTTGAGTTGAGATACGATCGTGTGGTTCATCCTAAGGTCCGATAAGTAACTAACTCTCTTGAACCTGAACTCAATCAACCACGAGGTACAAAAACTTATAACGTTTTAAACTATTTTTTGGTTTTTTTTTGGTTTTCGAGTGACGGTAAACGAACGGGACTCTGGAGACCTATATACATTGATGATCGTGAGGTCGTTTCGATCAACTGGTATCATTCGGCATTTTACGACGATAAACCGTTTACGACTCGCCGGGATTAAATCACCAAACGTATGTATTTTTTCTCATGTTTGTCAAATTTAAAAACAAAGATGACAATTGAACAGGAGGGAAACACGTTTTTTTTATTAATTATAATTCGAATTTTACACTTTAAGCCCCTCAACTTCTAAACAATAATCATATTTAACATTTAGATTTTAGTTAGTTTACTATTAACCCTTTGTTTTTTAAGCAAGATTAAATATAACCTTTTAATTTCAAACTTTTTCATTTCAAACTTTTAATTTCAAACTTTTTAAATAAAACCTTTTAATTTCAAACTTTTTCATTTTTTACTTTTAAACTTTTAATTTTTGTTATTTTTTAGTTTTCAAAATTTTCAATTTTAGCCCTTTCGTTGTAAGAAATTTCACCGTTCATCGTTTTAGCTCACAAATCGTTAACAAAAGTTCAAAGTTCTTCAACGACAACAACGATTTCAACAACAATTAATTATTGTTTTACGGTTTCTTCTTGATTTTGTAAAATCCCGCGAAAGATTTAATTCTTTTTCTCGGTTTAAATCATAGATTTGTAAATTTCTATTGTGAACGATTTAATTGATTTCAAACCACAACAAAATCCATCTTACTTTATTAAGATTTTTTATATTCATTTCACACATCGATTTCAATGGAAATCTTTGATTCTAATTCTCAAGAGAGAGAGATGCATCAGCTACAACAAATGCAAGACAAAGCAAAGGAAAAATGCATGGAATCATTTCGCCTAGTTCATTCACATCTTAAGGTTCTTTCAATCAAGGGAGGATTCGAACGGGCATGTGTGGCACTATTTGATCAAGATAATCAGACTTTCACAGAATCGTTGTTACTTAACTTGGATAATCTAGAAAAGCAACTCGACAGAGAAGAATTTCAAGAAACTGAATCCATTGGTGCGTTTAGAGTACTCATGAAACAGTTTCAGACATTCATCAATTTTCGATACTGTTTCGATGATTTTGGATGAGTTGCAAATGATTATGCAGTCCTTTCTAGAAAACACTCGGGGGAAAAAAACATATAAACTGAGATTCAACAGTTCCGTGATTACACAAAAAAACCAATTGATCCAAACACATTGAATCCGTTAATTAAAAGACTATTGATGAAAGAGCACAGCATAAACGAGAAAATAACAGAAGGGTGAATGATAGAGTGATGCAGTCAAAAGAGGGAAAGGTGGATTCGAGTACAGCATTAGATGCTGGTTTGGTTGTTACGAAAAGCAATGAGACAGAATCAGAAAGGCATGTTTCAAGCAGCAGATCTGGGAAAGATACACATGCTGAGGATGCAGAAGTATATCAAATCCCCATCGTGAATGATGAACAACCATATAGCTGAAAGGTACAATTGAATGTTTCAACATGATACTCTTGCTAATGAACAACAACATTATGTTGCAATCTGGGACAACCACATTTAGACACACATCTGTTGGAAGAAGGTTGATAGATATATCATTCCTGACTATCAACAAATATGTGTCATGGGAGGAGAGATGAACAGAATGCTGATAAATGTCAAGTTTCATGTTCTTTACTTGATCTATCATTTGATAACATGACAACTGAATTTTCAAACCAATCTCTCTAGTCTGAAAATATTTTTCTCAAAAAGGACGGTTGTCTAAACTTCAAAAAGACTTTTCAAGAAAATGGAAACACATTGTGTTAACAGTGGAAATTAAAATATCAAAATCAGCTTTAAAAGACGGGAAACACCGGTCAAATTTTGAATGAAAAAGTAATAAAGCCAATATTAACAAGGAAATTGATGGTACTTGAAAAGATCATTATCGGAATTGAAACTAATTGGCTAAATTACTTGCAGATAATGAGAAGTTGCATAAGGAAAATGAAGCATTTAAAACAGACTTTACAAAGATCTTTATGATTTATTCAAAACAACACGAGTTCAGACTAAAAGACTATAATGAATCACTGGATGGCTAAAATAAATAGTAAGATGTTGAAAAATGCTGATTGAAAGGCTCTGATTCAGGGAAAAGGTTTTTGCGAATGTTTTTAGCGTTGAAAAAAGAAAATTAAGAAGTTAAAAAGGTAATAGCGTGGATACTAAGTGGCAAAACCATCAATTTGGGGAAACCGGTTTTACAACCACCAGAAGAAACCAATCAGGTTGGTAGACAAACGGAAATGCGTTTAAATCTGAACGACCTAATTTTTCAAAACCACGGTTTGCCTCCCAAGTTGATGTGAATAACGTTTTGTCAAAACCAGTCACTCAACATTATTTGCCTAAGGGAAGAGAATCTGCTTTTGCAAAACCTAATCATATGATTGCATCTATCTATTAGGAATAGTTCTAAAGAACATGCAGATATAGTTTAAATGACATTGGTTCATAATTACTATCAAGAAGCTAGAATAAGAAACAGAAAGAGATAGAAAGTCCAACAAATAGTGTTATGCCAAAAAGCAGTTCACTCTAGGAATTCTGTCCTTTCTCTGACTTCAAACACTTTGTGTGATCCAACTTGTCAAAGTGTTGTCTTTAATGCAAATCATGATGCTTGTATAACAAACTTCCTAAAAGAAGTGAATTCTCATGCTAAGATTCAACACCAATATAGACTAGGGAAACAAGTAACAACCCGTAGTAGATCCATCGGTCTCATACTCAGAAACTGATAGGAAGATCGTATACAGGAACATAGTTTTTCTCGTAATAAGTCTTCTCGCCTCGTCGCATGAGAAAACAAACAATCATTAGATTTACTTAGGTGGATACCGACGGTAGAAGTTTTTATCAATGCGATTAACAGGAAACAGGTCTAAAGTGGGTTCCAAACTGGAAAGTCATTACATATAGCACAACAATGGTTGATTGTGGAACTCCCTAATGGTTCAAACGATTATATCACTAACTTTATAATGCGATCAACTCTCAAAGTCAGTACAGGTACTCTTAACTTAAGTGCAGGTACATTTTGCAATCCCTGAAAAGGAAAGAATCCGGAGTTTGTTTGCTGATAAAAGTGATATATCAGAAACCAAGGTTATAGGAATTTATTGTATGAT
This sequence comes from Tanacetum coccineum, assembly GCA_026074375.1. Classification (NCBI taxonomy): domain Eukaryota; kingdom Viridiplantae; phylum Streptophyta; class Magnoliopsida; order Asterales; family Asteraceae; genus Tanacetum; species Tanacetum coccineum. The sequence goes on from BQNB010010850.1 coordinate 55,244, forward strand.
GAACTAAGGACCATGGCTGTTGATTTATGCAGATAAACACCGTGCTTATGATTTATGGTGTCTGTAGACACACTTCAGGCCCCGCTCTCAAAGAAAAGAAGAGTGTATACTCTTCAGTGCGCTTTATCTTCAAAGAGGGAAATTTCTTGTATCCTAAGTAAATACTGTAAAATCATAAAAAACACAAAAAAGATTTTTTATTTTATTTTTTATTTTTTTTTATTTTATATAAACAAAAGAGATAAAATATAATATCCGAAAACCAAAAAGATTTTCATTTTATTAAACTTTATAAACAAAATACAAAATGAAAAAATGATGAATATACAAAAAAGAAGTTTTTCAATGGCATTGTATTTTGCAAACGGATTAATATTTACGTCCCTAGAAATGTCTTTATTAAAGACAGTGGAATAAATAAAGTTCGTTGCAAAATTCAAATGTTTTTCAAAACATGCCATTTGGCTTGCTATTATTTTCAGATAGAAAGGTCTCATCTTAAAGGACAAGTATTTCAAAAGAAATCTTGTCCTCACAAACGGAGGATTTATTCTCGTGCCTTGGTCTAATTTATGACCATGCAAAGGCTTTTTATGATTACTTTGCATCACAACCCGTGATGCATCCTATATTCCATCAGTGCACGTCTTAGTGGCTTATGTGTTTAAAATATAGAGAAATCTTTATTTTTTGTTGCTAGTAAAAAAGTTGTATTCTATCATAACCCCAATTGATCAGTGTTTTTCAGTAATCAAAAAAGATTTTTAAAGACAAATTCGACTTCTCAAACAATGACAACAGCTCTTTAAATAGAAAACGGGTCATTATTTGAGGGGGATAAATCGTCATCAAACAATCTTGTAAAATGGTCTTTCAAAATAAGTCATGAAATAATGGATAAAGTTTTGGCTAATGATGGATAACAATTTCAAAGGGGTTAATTTATATTACTCACAAGTGCTTTTAGATGTCATTTGTTTAAATCTTTTAAGGATTAGAAGGACTTAGTGAATTCAGGCTTTAAACTACAGACGATCAATATTGCCAACACCTCATAGTTTGTAAAAGACTTAGGAATGCTTGGAAATACTTTCATAGTTTTAAATGCCTTGAAGTTAATTCTTACGGAATAGATTTAAGCTTATCAATTCTTCAAACACAATCTCGAATATGTATGCGTATAAGGTTTTGCTGATTCCGACGTGTCGAAACCAGCAAGGGGGAAGGAGTAGATGTATACTTGATAGTGTCCTTAGCTTCCCCCTTGAGGTTAGGGGGGGGGTTTCTTTTCGTCCTTTTGAGGTTAGCTTTTTTGATTCTAGGCTGTGTTGAATCTTTGGGGTGCAATATTTTCCAATCACATGTAGGAAGAGAATCTCACTCATTAGCCAGTATTGCATCATTTGATTCCCCAGGGGGGGAAGTGTTTGGAGTTTATTTATTTAAAATGTGGAGAAAAAATTCTTGATGATAAATAAATGCTTCCCTTTCAAACGGTCAATCCCTAAGCTTATTCTTAAAAGAAGTAGAAATATTTGATAAAAGAGGTACACATAGGTATGCTGATTCCTTTAAAATAGTCAGTATCCAGCAGGAAGAAATGCCTACATTTGGGACTTAATTGACTTAGGTGTTTCCATTTTGACTACTTAAGAAGGAATAATTGTGATATCCGGGACTTAGTTGACTTTGGTGTTACAATTTATATCATGACTATCCTGAAAAGAGAAATGCGCTCATCCGAGACTTAATTGTCTTGGTGTTGCGGTAACAAATTCTTGAAGGGGTTAACTGAGTACATCGGATATCTCGGGATTTATACATTAGACTGCTTGTTGCGGCTTAATAAATGGAAAGTTCTGAATTACTCAAAGAAAAGGTTTGCTGGTTTAGGGGAAGCTAAGACACATCAACAACCAGACATCACCAAACCTCACAGCTCAAGTTACATATGTATCATGAATCTGTTCTATCCTCGAAAGTTTTGTTGCAAAGTCTTTCATAACTTGGAAAGAAAGTTAAAGCAACGCTGAGAGTGCTCTTGCGACGAGAAAGATCAGATTAACGACTCTTGAAGAAAGTAGGTCAATGAGAGTTTGGAAGAAAAGTTCGTTGGTGGAAAATTGTTCGAAGGAGACCTACGGCTGCGTCAAAAGATCCATATGATCTATCATATGATGTTCTCATCATTCAGGTCAAACCTCGTATATATAATCTTGTTGAATATATAAAGTGTAGATTAATGGTGATATTAGGGATGTGCTCGGAGTACAAATTTCAAGAATTTCTTAGTAATTTCAAAAATTTCAAATTATTGTAATTTGCCTGTCTATAACCTCAAACGTTGATGGTGGAGCATTAAGATGTTCCATTTGTTCGGAATATATCATTTTGTCCCGAAACGGTTAATCAATTGATATCCAAATATATCATGGGATTAACATTTTGGAAAGGGTGAGAAAATTGATTTAAACCTCGGACTTAAGTATATTGACATAAGTGATCAAATAATATAGAACTCAATGCACTTCACCACTTAGATGTACTACGTTTACGATGCACATGTTAAGGGGGAGCTTTTTCAGTGATGATGGAAAAACTCTCAAATAAAAGTGTAAATCTTCTTGATATTTATATCAACATTTGATTGAAATTTTCTATGTTTTTGGAAGGGATCATGATTGAATTACCCCAAAAGACCGACCCTGTTCTTAAATTCATGCAGTTATAAGGCAGTTAGGCTTAGGTATTCAGATTCCCATGATCCAGCCAGAACCGGAGAGATCTACCCAGGGATATCCACTAGTTAGTGTAGAAGTCTTAGTATGATTAAAAAGGAGAAAAAGTGAGAATAGGGGAATAATGCGACTGAGATGGAGCTAAACACTGTGAACAAACCCCAACAAGATGTTATTTATGAAGTCTCGGTAAGCCTTGAAGGGGTTGAAGGAATGAAAAGAAATGTAGGATCCAAGGTGAAAAATAAAGGAAGCCCTCCTATCCACTTAGGCAGAAACCGGGGTCAATACATCTGCTGTCAGAAAAATCAGGTGTAGTCTGACATTGAAAGACAGTCATGGACCCAGTGGACGTATGCCACAAAACCCTCCCAGCCACTCAAAGTCGGAGGACTTTGTTCAAAACTCACGGTTCTGTCCAAGATCCAAATAATGTGAACTATCCAATTTCTGATAAGGCAAGTAGTACAAACTGGATATGTCGGATAGAACTAACAGTTTTAACTGTTTTTCTCAGACGATGCTAGCAGTACAAACATATATCAAACAACAAAGGCAGTATAAACATATTTTTCGAACAATACTAACCTTTTCTTGGTCAAAACAGTACTAATATCCAATGAGGCCACGCTTGAATTCTTTATACATCATCACCATACTTTTGAGCCCATACTCTTTAATACCACGCAAGCATTAAAATAATTCGAACATCACTAGACTTGCCAAGCAGTATTAAAACTCATGAAGCCCACATTCCTTGATGTCCAACAGTAGAAATAACTTTTAATACATGATATTCGAATCTAATAGTATTAATATAATACTTCGAACAATACTTTTCTTGCATGGGCAGCGATCAAACAGTATTATCTAATCACGTTAAGAAGTACTATCCTTTTTCTTGCTTCGAATAGTATAACTTCCTGTTGACAGCACTAAATTCGAACAGCACCAAAAATATACTTCTTCAAACAGTTTAAGTGTAAACGCATGAACAACCATCTTATCACTTAGTATGTGTCTCATAGAAGATGAGGTTTTTGTCAAGAGGTTGCGGTTTACTTATATTTCACAGATTTATTTATAAGTTCGACGTCACGTGGATAGTGCAAGACATAAGACACAAGTTTGGGAGATTCTACTTCTTCATCAAACTCGTTATACTCTATTTTCTTCAATAGTGATCACTACATAGAGCCTACAGAGTTCGAGATTCAAGAGATGGTAAACATATTAGTTTCAGGGGAAGCTTATTGATTAAATGTTTAACCATCTACATGCACCACTTGAGGGGAAGTGTTTACAAGTTGCATATCTTCAGAAGACCCCTATTGGATGATTACAAAAAGGGGAAGAAGACTATAGGTTTATTGTTTATTGATTTGCAGCTTATTATGTGTGGTGACATGTTCAAGAAAATTTTAAATCAAGGGGAAGCATTGAAGATTGTTTCATATATGAAGATTGGTTTGTAATATCAAATAGGGGAAGATTGTTGAGATCTGAGATTTGATGATTACAAAACTAAATATGAAAAATTGAAGAAAGATGAAACAACAAGGACTTAATGTGAAATATTAAAGTTAGCTTCCTATGTAAGCTAGGTTTTCTTGTAAACCCTCTATATAAAGGGTATTAGAGGCGTCAGTTTTATATATCCATCATAGTTAGATCTCTCCAATGAGAGTCTAATAGTTAGCTTATTAGTTTATTTAGTAGTTAGTTTATTAGATAGTTGGTGTAGCCTCATTTATTCTGATCAAATATAATGAAGGCTTCAATGTTCGGTTAAAACCTTGTTTGGTAATATTGCTTTCTTATTATTCCGTTATACATTCAATGTTATCTGTAAAACTATCCTAAATGGGCTAAACGATTCTCAACAAACAACCAAATGTTGCAGGGAAAGGACCAAATTGGCTGTTTGATCTTGATTATTTAACTGATTCAAAGAATTATCAACATGTGAGATCAGAGAATCAAGCTAACAAACATGCAGGTCCAAAAGAAGCTAATCATAGTGCAGGTACACAAGATAATATTAATGCAGGAAATTCTGAAATAGAAGCTGAATCTGCTCAAGACTACTTTGTACTACCAATATGGTCTTCTTATACTTCAACAGTCAAGAGCTCAGAAGCAAAGAATAAAGGTGAAAAGCCTACTAAGAATACTGATTTAAAGACAAATGAGAAGCCAGTAGATCAGGAGGATCAAGCGTTTTTGGATGAGCTTGAAAGTCTCAAAGGATAAGAAAAGGAGGCAAATGATGCAGCTAAAGCTCTTAGAAAGGAGTTTGCCTAAGATACTGAGGATTTGCTTCTTCAAGCAGGAGCTGCTAGAGCTAGCAGTACTAACACAGTTAATACTGTTAGCACACAAGTTAGTACTGTTAGTTCTGCATTAGTGTTGCCAGGTTTAAAGCTTATGTTCATTAATGCTGCTGTCTTTGGTTAATACTACTTATGGATTTAATACTGCTAGCTTTATTCGATAACGGATAACACACATGGTTTGGATCTCGAATGGAACAGAATGTTTCATTTAAGGGGAAGCTAACAGGTCATGATTTTACATGTTCTTAACTGATTTAAAGGCTCGTATTTTTGGATTTATTGGATTAATTGATTACGAAGAAGGTTATTTATCACTTATTTGAAGTTGAAGTGGAGTTTTTCGGATGTGTGTTCTTATCATATCTTAAAGTGGGTGTTACACTTTAAAGATAACTTGTTCGTGCCTAGAAACGATGTGACGAAGACTTGTCTAATCTAGCAAAGGTGTGTGATTTTTCTTATGCTGCTCAATGCTCACATTTGCTATCACTTGTAAGGAGTTACGTTTTTGTGCTCAGTGTCTCATTGAAGATGAGGATTTTGTCAAGAGGTTGCGATCTACTTATATTTTGGTCTTGGTATAAGTTTACGTCACGTGGATAGTACAAGACATAAGACACAAGTTTGGGTTATTCTACTTTAGCATCAAGTTTGTTATACTTAATTTTCTTCATCAGTAATCATTACATAGAGCTTACAGAATTGAAGATTCAAGAAACGGTTAACATATAGGTTTCAGGGGAAGCTTATTGTTAAAATGTTTAACCATTTACATGCGTCATTGAGGTGAAGGTTTTTACTACTACTAGTTATTATTACTACTGCTAGTGTGAGTTTCTACTACTCAAGTTTATTTTTCTTATTGTGCTTAATGGTGGGTAATTTGAGGAGTTAGAAGGCTTGGATTAGAAGTGTGATATTGGTTTGTAGTGGTCAAGATCAAAGTTGCTTATATTCATATGTCCCCTATTGGATTATGACAAAAAGGGGAAGAAATATTAACAAGTTGCAACTTATAGATCCTTGGTGTGGCATGGTACAAAGGGAAATCTACTTAAGGGGAAGTTTTGTTTCATTCAGGGAGATGATTACATCTCAACTTCAGGGGAAGCTTTGGCTTTATGATGAAGTTCGTACACGACTTTGTTTGTTTTGTCATCATCAAATAGGGGAAGATTGTTGGGATTCTAGATTTGATGAGACAAAATAAATAAAAGAATGAAACATAAGGACTAAATCTAGCAGATTGGAATTCTACAAGCTGGTGGAGAATTATGGAAGATTTGGTCAAAGATATCAAAAGATGAAGATCTCCTTAAGAAGATAAAGATAACAGAAGATATTTCTTAATGTTTAAAAGATTTACTTGTTTATATCTTTATGTTAACTTCCTTTGTAAGTCATGATCTCTCTATATAAAGAGATCATAGACACATAGTTTTATTATCCACAAAAGTGTGTGTACACAGAAAAACGTGTGTGTGTGTGTGCAAGAGTTAGAGATGTAGACGTCTATAGTGGTGATGTAGCCTCAAGGTAATCAAGGTTTTCCTTGATCCCTGTTACTGTTAGAGATAGGTAACTGTATTATTCTGATTAAATAATATTGAGGCTTGGTGGAAACGTTTAATGATAAAACCTTGTTTGATAATATACCGTTCTTTATTATTCCGCTGCATATTTATATTATCTGTAAAACATATCCTAGATGGGCTTGAACGATCTCAACACTTTTAGCTTGGTCGCGTGTAACCGTGTTTATTTATTTGTATAGTTGCGTGATAAAAATTAGAAGCTGCATTTTGAGCATCCAGGTGAGTTACATAGTCCCGCTTTTTAAATTGTTTTTAAACTTGGGATGAAAATGATGCAAGTGTTGAAATGAGTTTTAAATTGCTATGATTATGTGTTAGTGTAAATGCATGAACTATTATGTGATTGATATGCGTTATGTGCTACATGTTATATGATGTGATATTAAGATGTTGCCTAGTCAGGAGGATTACTTGCGGGTATCCATGGTCTGAGCTAGAGGGAAAAAGTGTTGGTTATGAGGGATCGGATGGGTACGCCTACCCAATATATGATTTGTTGGTTATGAGGGATTGGATGGGTACACCTACCCAATATATGCTTGTATGTTAGTTAGCATAATTGTCATGCAAAATGTGTTGTTTTATAATCATAGAAATTGGATAAATCATTTTGGAAATTGATTGGATTCGTGTGTCTGAAAACCTATGTTTCTCACCAACCATTGTGTTGACGTATAAGCATCATTTTTAGGTATTCAGTAGAATGAGGTTAAAGTTAGGAAAAGTGGCTAGATGGACCGTAGTCAGCTGGCGAAGTTTAGTTATCTAGACTTCGTTATTTGTTTTGGATGATGAATGTTATTTGTTTTGCTTTGTTAGGATGTATGAATGTTTGCATGTCATGACGTTGACATGAACTGCCTTCATTTCAATGTCAGACGCCTTTTGGATTTTATTGATGTGTTTGGGTATTTTCATGACACTGCGTGTCTATACCTTATATTTTATGCATGTTTTAGTTTCTCTATATAGACGCCAATGTGTTATGATGATTCCCTTTCTTGTCGCGCCTCGCGTTTCCGCCTTGGCGGGGTGTGACAGAAACGCATTCGGTTTTCGAACAACATAATGGTTCCTAAGAGGTTGTAAAAGAGGTTTCCCCGCGGTTGATTGATTTGCAAACTTAGTATTCACACTCGTACCTTTTGTGTAGAAACCTTATCAAATAACTAGGCTCTTAACGTAGCATTATCATAAATGGTGTCATGTAATTTTTCTTGCAAAGAGCCAGTTATTAATTTGGTCTGAGCCCGTGTCACTTTGATTGAGTCTTGTATGTTGTCTTAAGATGTGTATTTTCCTTAGCATTATTCAAAACCTGAAACTCTAATTCCACGTTCTCATCATCTAGTTTCTGAGACAAAGGATCAAGGGTATTTGATGCACATTGAGTATCCATACTCTTACCCTTGATATCTCCCAACTGAGCTTGTAACCGTTCAATTTTGTTTTGCATGTCATTATAAGCTTTATCATACGAAATCTTGTAATATTTACATTCCTCGCATTTTTTATACCAATTATTCCAAAGAACATCATATTCTTTATCCTTTTTAATAATGCAAGTTTCAAGTTTTTCTTTCATACGATCAAGCTCAGTTTAGAGATTTGATGTATCTACAATAGAATGATTTTGCACAATTGACATAATATCCTGACTAACAACTGCTCTCAAGAGACGTTCAATTTTAAATTCCAAAGCCTTATGCTTATCAAGAGATGCATCAGCTTCTTTTGCAAGAGATTTGAAGTCTCGAAAAAATTTAGCTGCTTCTTTCAAAAATTGTATTTTGAAATTTTGAACTCTAGCATCAACTTGGTTAAAGATAGGGAAAATTTCATCTTTTACAATTTTGTGAAGCTCTTTGTCACACCCCACCAAGGCGGAAACGCGAGGTGTAACATATTAATAAACATCACACAAGATGATAGATAAAACACCATACATGAATTAAGATAAAAGAAAGTTATCTGAATTACAAAATTTCCAAGTACAAGTTTAAAAAGTACAAATGACAATAACTTGAAAGAAAGTAGACATCTTGAACATGTCCAATTGCAATGCACTAAGTTTCCACCTTAAGATTGTCACATAAAAAGCATGATAAAAACGGTCAACTATCGAAATAGTTGGTGATCTCTCAGGATTATGTACACAAAATATAGTTTTAGAAAAGAGTAGATATCCGATATTAGTTTGCCAACTCAATGGCAAGTTAATAAAAACAAGTCAAGTTTTCGAAATAGTTCCCGTTACATAAAGTAATGTAACACAAAATCAAATCAACATATATGTATGCTATAGTGTTCATGCGAGTCACTACTTAAACGTATTCAACCTAACCGTTCCAAACATCAAATCAAGTTCTAGTTGTATAGTGTGGCAAAAACATTTAGTACTATGCACCCTTATGCGGGGAGTGAGGATGGGCTAATCTCCTAATAGCGCTATCCATAAGTACTAACGTCTCAATCCCGATTAGGGGGATAATGAGTTAAAAGTAGTGGTGGGTTCCAAGCATCAAACAACATACATATCAAGTTTAAAGTTCAAAGTTCAACACGTTTCCAAAGTTCAACAAGTTCAAATCCAGTTCCATACATTCAAAACAAGTTCAAGTTCAAATGTGCTCAAAAGATTAATTACTTAAAAGTAAAAGCATAACAAACGACACATCATGCTTTCCACCCCAGAACATTTAAAACATGCAAAAAGAGGAATGTGAGAAACTCACCGTAAATAGAAGTATCAACCGAGAAAATCAACAAAGGAAGAAGAAGAACGCCAACAGCTCAATCGCGAACTATAATAATAGTGGTCCGCGTATAAAAAAATATAATTATAAGAAAATGCATATTTTGCATAAGTATAAAATATATATATTTCGACATACATGTAAATCTTATATTGTGGAATCCATGTGCGCGCCAAACTTACTTACTTATATCCACTAAGTGTTACGCTTTAAGATTTATTCCATTTTAACCCATTCCGACTAATATGAAGTTTTAATGAAAATTACTTAGTTTGACCCATTATCAAGATTAAGACATCTAGACGCGAACAAAAGTGAAAGACTAACTTATTAGTTGTAAATTTCAGTTTTAGTTAATATATTTTATGCCTAATCATTTGGTAAAATACTAATTGACTAATCTTAAGAATTTCGCTATCTTTGACTTTTCAAAATATAAGTTTTTCCTAGGTTTGACTCATCAAAAATGACCTGTCGTAATGCACTTTTAAACTTAGCTAGCTGCAAGAAAAAGTAAAACGACATTCTGAGCAACTTTTTAGTTTTACCCGAGACCTGAAACAATACAGAGAATGACCAAAGTGCCCTTTTCTCAGATCTGATGCAACAAAAAAAGGCTGAATTTTACTCTAAGCTTTTCGACTCGTCATTAAGCATTTTTAGACTTAGTTATCCTCGCGGAAAGATAAAACGACATTCTGAACAACGTTTTAGTTTTACCCGAGATCTGAAACAACACAAAAAATAACCAAAATGCCCTTTTCTCGAATCTGATGCAATTAAAAAAACGCAGAATTTTATTCTAAGCTTTTCGACCCGTCATTAAGCATTTTTAGACTTAGTTATCCTCGCGAAAAGGTAAAACGACATTCTGAACAATTTTCTAGTTTTACCCAAGACCCAAAACTCGACAGAAAATAACGAAAATACCCTTTTCAGTTTCTGCAGAAAACTAATATTTTTATTTAGTGCTGATTTTGTTTTTAACATTTTTCGCAACTTCAATCGGCCGTAAAACGTTCGTTATTAAGAGTTAGAAGCCGAATTTTATATCAAAACGTTCGTATTAACGTCCTCTATCATTATTCCTATGCCAATTTCAGTTTTAATAATTTCAACTCGCCTAAACACGACCTCTAATTTTCTGCTCCTATTGAGTATCTTTCAACTCCTTCAAAACTTTAATTTCTCGCGTTGCGAACATCGCCAACGCTCCTAAACTAGCCTAGCCCCATAACTAATCATCTCAATTCAATAATGAACCTTAAAACGTGACATGCACCTCAATCCATGGATTCACAATACAAAACTAAACACATGCAATGAACAAAAAATTAAATCAATGAAAAAGAGGTAACAAAAGACTTACAAACTTATTGTAATAGCAAGAAAAATCAAAACTATCAAAACCGTTTGGTTTGATTATTGGCCGAACACCACAATACCCCAAAACAATGATCCAAAACTCGAATTTGTTTCACCAAATCTTGTTTACACACTTATATTTAAACCCTTGCAACACCAATTACACTCAATTTTATCAAAACCCTTTAAAATCAAAAATCAAGAACTTTGAAAATTAATCATGCATGGTGATTTCTTTTGTCAAGAAAGAATGAGGTTTTGTTTATAATTGATTTGGGATATATAGGAAGTGATTAATAGGATTTTTGATGATGGTTTCTTGGTGTTTTTTGTTGGCTGTGTCGAACAGAAGAGAGGGAGAGGGAAACATACAAGATTTTTGTGTGTGTGTATGATATGAGTTTAAAAAAAGAAAGGAAATCTATTTATTATAACCAAATCCTATTTTGTATCGACATGTTAAAATAATATAAGGGATGTTTGTTTTGGGATTTAGTAAGAGTAAAAAGGTAATAAGGGGGTGTTTGGTTTTTAGTTTTGTTGGAGCCTAAAACAATTAAGGGGGTGTTTGGTACATATATATATATATCTACATATATATTTATTTTATTATTGTTTTTAACATTTTACTACACTAATTTGGGCTTAAAAATTTATTTAAATGTTAAAATTGTAAAAATACCATTTTTGACGCGGTTTCGGCTAAAACACGGAAAAAGTCAAAAAATACAAAAATAAAAACAAATAAGCTTCCGAAGCTAAAATATGAAATTATCGATTTTTCTCGAATGCTAAAACGGATAAATATCCAACGCATGACTCGCGAATAATTAAAATTGACGATTTTTGTAAAAACCGACTTAAAATAAATTCTATAAAATTTAGAAAATAAATTAAAGCTCGGAATAAATAGTGTCCTTAAATCCGAATATAAATATTTCCAATTAAATATAATCATAGCTCGGAATAAACATTGATTTGTAACACGAGTTACACAAAAACAAGCGTTAAATGATAAGAGTAATGTGACCACATAAAAGTGACTCCAATAATAATTAAGAGAGTCAAATATCATACGTTTGCTTTCAGTTACTGACCTCAAAATTGAAGGATGTCACACTCTTGATGAGCAGTAGACGACCAATTGTGTATATCTAATGTCATTTTTTGTTTTACAACGCGTTGAAGAGTCACAATGGTGCTTTTTACCTCATTTAGAAATTTCCGTGCAACACTTGGAGAAGTATCATCCGAAAACTCTTCATTTGGTATTGAATTTAGTTTTGAAACCGATTTAGAAACACTAGCCGTTTTGGAAGTATTTGAAAAATACAACTCTTCATGTGACTTGGCCGTTTGAGAAACAAAAACCTCTTAAAGTTGATTAATCTTTGCATAAATTGCCGGTTTTATTTCTTAGTTTAATTGTTTCATTTTTTGACGACTCTCTTGAGCAAGTTGTAGTGTCTCCTCCGAATCATACACAACAGGAGGATCATGCTTTTCTAATAATACTTTGCCTTTATACAAACATTGTTGTTTCTGCTGAGCTTGCTTGAGATAAAAAGGATTTTGATAACCTAAAGCCATTTTCTTTTCAGTGTGGTAAAACGATTCTGGCTTAAGTGAAAGCATATGCATCGTTTTAATCGATTGACCCATTTTTACCAAAATGTTATCTAATTCCTTTATCTTATTCTCAAGTTGAATTTGTTTATCAAGAAGCTCATCTTCACGTATTTTGAAATCAGACTTCAACTTTTTCTTCTCTTGATGAAGATAAGAAACAATTGATTTTTCTTTTGAAAGCTGGTTATTTAAATTTGCAATTTCCTCATTTAAAGTCGTTATCGTTTTAGCAGAACTTAAGTGAAGTGAATTTTTTTTTTATAATACATTGCTCTTGATAAACAGACTTTTGATAACACCTTTCAAGTTTATCATATTTTTCTTGATTGATTTCAAAACATTTTTCTTGATTTTTATATCTAGCAAGCTCAGTGGTCAAATCAAAATTTGTTTCTTTCATCTTGCGATTGACCATGTTGACTTTCTCAACTTCAATGGCCAAATTATTATATAATGATTCAAAATAAGCACGTGTTTCCTTGTGTCTCATCAGTAGAGGTTGTTGGTTCTACTGTTACCCATTTGTTCCTATAGAATTCACAGAGATAACATTACTATCATTCTGTTAAACCTGGTGTGGCTCAATAATGGGATCGAGTAGCTCAGTATACTGCTCTTCTTGAGTAAACATATTAAATATCTTATTATTATAATAATTTTCATATTCATGTACCTCAGCTGATCTATCTGAGTCATAGACGGGAGCTTTGTCAGTCTGAGTGCCCGATGTCGATGTTTGCTGCAAATTAACCATCAAGATGCAGTTTGCATTGACTTCCTCAATCTCATCAAGATCCCATGCAACAGCCATCAAATCAAACTCTTCAGCTTGGAGTTGGATCCATGCTTCTTCCTTTTGAGCAATCAGCAACTGAGTCTGAAGATAAGCAACATCCATTCTCCTTAGTCTGACTGTGCAGTTCTTAGTAAGACGACCCATTTCTCTGCAATTGGAACATCTTACCTCATTTTTGTTGTTCCCATTACCATTACCATTACCTTTAGTCCGTGATGCTACAACATTACCATTCCCATTCTGATTTGCATTCTGATTAGCAATTCTTAGAACAACAATAAGCCCATTCTGATTCCTAACATTCTGAATACTCGGATTCTAAACTGCATTCTAAACAACCTGATTCCCGAAATTCTATACCGCATTATACCCATTTAGATTCCCAACATTCTGCCCAGCATACTGTCTAAACTGATTCCCATCATTACCTTCAACCATCTGCATCTGTCTATCTTGCCTCATATTCATACCCGGTTGTGCAATATGCCTGTTGCGTGGGTTGGATGAAATTCTTTGGTTGTTGTTGGTTGGTGTAGAATAGTTAAGTTTGAATGCTTTAGCCATTAGAGCAAGTGCCATGTTCATTTCAGTTGTGGGAACAAAAATGTCTTCGGGATTTATCATTGGTTGTTGCATATAGTTCTGGTTGAATGATGGTTGTAGGATGTAGTTGTTGTTGGGTAGAGGTTGTTGCATGTAGGTAACCTGTGATGGTTGATCTTGGTGAAACACTAGATAATTGTAAGGATTATTAGAATTTTCCATTAGTTCCAAAGGATCATGTGTTCTTGTAAGTCGTTCAGCCCTCGGATCATTTACCTCCATCTGATTGAATTTTAAGAAATCATACAACTGAGTGTGATTTGCTTCATGCACGTCCTTTGTTTGATGAACAATGGTAACATGTCGTCTCCATTATGGTTGTAGGTTGTTTAGAAACTTGAGGTTATTGGCTATCTTTTCTAGAAAATGTTTGTTTCTTTTGAAGTCATTCATTAAGTTTGAGAAATGATGATGGTAAGACTCAATCGATTCCCCATAAATAGAAGTAAACATTTCCCATTCATTAAATAACTTAGCCTTTTTCTCTTGAACCCCAATCTTAGAACCTTTCATCATTTGCTGAACACGTAACTAGATTTCATGAGCAGTTTCACAACTATCAACAACAGCCTAGATGTCTTCAGGAAGACCCATGAGTATAGTCTGAATGGCTTGATCATCTGCTTCCATTTGCCTTACTTCTTTATTAGTAAGTTCATCATCAGTCTGCTCATAAAAAGTTTCAGCAACATGAACTTTACGGTCTGGATCACCTGTCTCAGGAATCATTCGTCTGACATATGGACCAAGCATAAAGAATTGTAGATTAGCTTTTCATTTGGTTTACTCTTTGCATAAAGAAGAAGACGAGAAGACCATGGAACGTAGTTGTCTTTGTTAAGCATAGATGGACGGTTCAGAACCAACACCATAAATGTCTTGTTGAGTCGACATTGCAAAAATGATGTGAAATGATATACTAGGATCGTTTTAGTGAATAGTGATTATGAGATGTTCTTGATTTAGATTAAGTCCTTTAAAGTACAATAGAAATCTATTTCACAGGATTTTACAAGTCTTGATTAAACCGAGAAAATAAAAGAGTATTTCGTGGGATTTTACAAATGCAAGAAGAAACCGTGAAATAAAATTTCTTGGCAAAAACAGGTGTATAAATCGCCTGAGATCAGATGCATAAATCGCCTAAGCATATGCGCATATTTTGCTTGAAAAACTTGCTTATTTCGCCTGAAAAAACTTGTATGTTTTTCCTGGAAAATTGTATATTTCGCCTAAAGGAAACTTTACTAAAAACGACCATCACTTTACTAAAAACGAGGCTAACATAAGTTTTACCCACGAAGGGCCTATTGTGGAGGTAAGAAAAGTATTATTGATATAGTCGATATTGAAACCTTCTCGATTCACGAGTTGGATGATATGGTCAGGACCTGGGTCACACTGATATAGAGATAATGTTTTATAACATTAGGATATCTTGTAAGAATTTTAATATAGGGTTACATACTTTATCATGTGACGATGATGTTCGTTTTCAAGTAAGTTTATAGGTGAGCATAAGGTAATTGGAGGTTACATTGAACATGGTTGTTTCAAAGTAGACACTTATTTCATGCCAAAACAGACTATGAGTGTTGTGATTGATGAAATAAATGAAGGTAATGGTGTTGGTATTAGTAGTCATACTTGTTAGTGCAAATATTATGATATTTAATCTTTACGGTCTCTTTATGTTTTGGTGATAACAAACATGTAACTTGTAATACGTAACGTAAAGTGTGCAAGTTACTCGTAATCAAAAATCATCAATGCATACATGCATCAACATCTCTTGACGTCTCAAGTCGGCATCAACACGGACATTTTTTCACACCCGAAGTAAATCACCTAAGTTATGTACAAACAAACATTAAACTTGTAGGATGATCAAAGATATAAGTTTTTGTCTTAAACATTACATTTTTACAAATGTAATAAAAACCTTTTTACAAAAATAAAATTATACAAAATATTTTTATTAATAAGGAAATGTTTTATTATTTAAAATATATTTAAAATCTGGTTTCCCTCCCCCACAAAGGACAAAAATGTACCAGATAAATATTTCACCATAAAAAGACAAAAACATGATCGTCTGTCGAGGCGGCCCCCATAAATATATGGCGGCCCCCTTAAATACCTAGCGGACCCCTAATATATTTGGGACCGCCATTTCCTGACAGACTGTCACACCCTGACGATGGCGAAAACACGAGGCGTAACGGAGGATTTATCGTCATAACACAAGATACAATATAGAGAAATCTAATAATGCATAATTTATTACAATCCAACTCCCAACATAGGGGCATAACAAGTCTAGAACAATCTAAGAACATCAACATGAAAACAAGTCTCGAATGAAATCCTTCAACAATGATACTCACGGGATAGCTTAGGTCTCTAAGGCATTCTATCTTGAACTTAATGAACAATTTCATCACCTGAAAATGGTACTCGAAAAGGTCAACATAAAGTTGGTGAGATCGTATGTTTAGAAGTAAACCCAATTGTTGTGCCAAAATTTAAGTAGTGGACAATTGTGCAATATGAAAACAGAATGCATGCCATAGTATTGAATCAATCATAGCAATCACATGCCATCATAGCATATCAATAGAATCATAGCATTTCAATAGAGTCATAGCATTCAAGTCATACCAACCATTCCTAATGGTCTGAGCACTTATTATCCTCCGCACCTAAGGCCTACCAGCTGGAGCTAACATAGGTCGGCAAAATAGTCCTTGCATAGAGGTTCACATAGAACTTATGCACAAATTGTCCTCATGACATTCACATAGCAATCATAGGCACATAGCATTGTCTAAAAGAAATAGAGGTTTTGCACAGATGAAAAATCAGTATAAAATTGATTTTGAGTATCATTTTCCCCCAACGAAAAAGTATTTAAAAAGTGAGGCTACAAGAACTCGCCTTAATAAGGATAACAAGTAGCAGAGAATATGACAGAAAAACAACGATCTACAACGGCTTCCAGACACGACCTAGCAATTTGACTGATTTAGAATTATGCTCGAAATGGGTATTTGGATTTAATGCATAGGAGTGTTGAAAATGTCTTCATATTATTGGTTTTAGTGGTATTGGTTGCGTAGTAGATGGTGATTTAGACTCGAAGGAGACATACTAAGTATGTACGTTTGATAGTGATGCGTAAAGTTTTATATACACGTATAATGATATAAGTATATAAAATTACCAAACTACCCTTGAGGACAAAAGTAGTAAGGAAAATTCTCACAATTATATATAATAATACGTATATTTACCGGTAAGTGATTACCGGGTCGTATTCCTCGAAGATTTATGAAATTGAGACCACGTTTGTTATTTGGACAATGATTTGAATTGGTTCAGAGATGATTTGTTTTCTAAAATCCTAAAAGTGAGCAAATTAAAGGACAATTAAACCTAACTTTAATTACGGGAAATTAAACTTTAACTAAAAACGCAAAACGGGAACCCTAAATGGTGATTAAAAACCCTAAATTTCCAAAATTAAACCTAAAATGAATTTTTCTCTTTTAATAGACTCTAATTGACTAAAAAGTAAGTTTAAAGAAAACTAGAACAAAAACGGAGTTGAATTGAGTTTAAAAACACGAAAAACGTGAACGGAAACGAATCCCGTTCTTTAAAAATTGAAATTTTGCAATTTTAATCCTACGGAAGCAAAACTAATTTTCCTAGAAACTATATGATAAAAGAAAATTTTCTAAAAAAGAATTATATTTTTTTGATTATTTTTCTATTTTTTATGAATTTTTAAAGTTTTTAATAAAAATAAATGTTTAAAAATAGTAAACTAATTATAAAATTTCTGAAAAAATTATAGAAAGTAGCTTGAACTAAGAGGAATCTAGGAAAAATAAGTCGGGAAACACAGCTTATCAAATAAGCTGTGAAATAAGCTAAAACAACTTATTATACTATTTTGCCTAAAACGTGTATAAAAGATAAAATATGCAAAGGAATACCGGTTGAGCTATTGTAGCACAATGGTTAAGGGTGTGGGTGTTAAAACACTTGGTGAAGGTGGTAGAGGTCCCGGGTTCGAGCCTTGCTCACCCGGGGTTTCCCACTTTCCTAAGTGTTTTTATTTTCTCCATTTTTTTATAACTTTTTAAAACTCTTAAAAATAAGAAACTTTTGTAAAACAACTATTTTTATAAACCACAAATAAGCTAAGAAATAAGCTTAATAAGACAGAAAAGCTTAAACTAAACTAAACCACTAAAAAGTTAACTAATTAGGCAATTTAAGGACAAATAAGCTAATGAACTATTAAAATAAGCTAAGAAAGACTAAGAGATATATCTAATAAGCACATTAGAGCTAAAATAAGCACAAAAGATAAGCTAGAAAGATAGAAAAGCTAAAAAGCTTAAAACACTTAAAATTTTACACTAGAAGGCAAATAAGCTCAAACAAGCTTAAATCAAAACCAAATAAGCTTAAATCAAAACCAAATAAGCTAAAATGGGATTATACTAGACTAATAAGCTAAGCTAATCCTAAATAAGCCATAACAATAATCAGATAAGCTAGAATAAAGAAATAAGCTCTTTTAGTGTAAACTGTTAACAAAATAACTCCTTAAGGCACCTTTGAGCTTAATTTTAAGCACTCAAATGGAATTTTATGACAATATGGCTTATACCATCTTAAAGCTTATACTATAAGCTTTCAAAAACTACCTTTGAAAAGAATCTTGAAACTCAAATGCTTAATCAAAAACTCAATGAAAACAGCTTATACTTAGAATGCACTAGGTATGACTTTGGCTTTTGAAAATGAAAATGCAGGTTTTTAAAGCTAAAAACAGGTATCTAAATAAACTAATTTTTGAAAACTAAGTTTCAAGAGATTGACACTAACCCTAGACCTACCTATAAACCAAAAATCAAATCCAAAAAGCTACTAATACCCTCTGATATTTAATGTTGAAAGAGGCTACTTGTCTTTTTAAAACTGCTGGTGCAGTTTGCACTTGAGAGACTAATTCTCAAATTCTTCTACTGTAGACCCAAGAGAACAATCCTAACATACTTAAAACATAAAACTAAAGGCAATAAAAGCAAATACTAAATCTAGAACTGAATTAAGCTAATATTTCTAATTACACTAAACAGATTATGACTTATATCTAATTAACTAATTAAATCCTAATTAACTCTAACCTAACTAATTAACCTAACACTAACAAACTTAACTTTGAAGATTAAAACAAAAATTCAAAGTCCAAGTGGCCACTAGCAGTACTAACTTGTGGTTAGTACTGCTATGCCAAACACCCCTTTATTTTTAGATTTTCAAATTTTAAACTATAATAAGCTATTCTAAACTGAATTAAGTAAGAAACAGATCTATAACTAGGCTATATAAGAACTAATAAGCAATTACTAACAGAAAATAAGCAATATTAAGCACTACAATAAGCTGAACAGAAGTAAGCACATATTTTTAGATTTTTATAAATTTTAACTAATACTTATAAAACCTTAAAAAGGATAAGAAGAGGTACCTCAGATCTCAGCTAAACAGAGATCATAAACTTAATAAAGAGTTTAATCCACTAGCTTATAGCTTATAAGCTGTTAAGAGCTTATTAATGCAAAACCTAGTCTAAACCTAATCCTGACCTTCAGGACTAAACCAAAGCTTAATTACCAAGCAGCCATCCAATTCCAAGGGTAATTAAGCTTAATGAGCCTATAGTAGCTTATGATTAGTATGGGCTTATGAAAACAGTTTATAAGAGCTTTTTGGAGTGTAAGAGCATGATGAGTAAAAACAAAACTTGTAATTAAACTAAGATTTCATTGATTCAAAAGCTAATTACAATACTTGAAATAGAGATTACAAAGACTTAAAACAGAATTAAAATTACATTTAAATGAAAATGACATAAGCTAAAAACTAAATTAAGCTACTACTTAAAAGCTGAAAAAAGAAGATGATGATGTGTGTGAGGAGAGGCTCTCTATTTATAGGGTCTTGGTGAAGCTTCTAAGAGTCTAGATACGCTCCTCTTATAATTGATCTTAACCCTTCATTCAATGCCAATAATTGGATCCCAATTTTGAGCCGTTGGATCATTAAGTGAGCACACGGATTGCCAACGTGGCATTCCGTGTGTCAGAGTACTTGTGCTTCTTTTGCACTAAATTTAGTGCAAAAATCCAATCATTGGTGTGCTTCTTTCAATTGCCCATGTGTCCTCCTTGTCCCGTTTTCGACCAATAAGAGCCTTAAGTGACGTTTCCTTTTGTCAGCTTGACCCTTGGTGCTTGAATCATTAAGCCACGTTGTTAATTTGAATTAACCCTTTGATTTGAGTGTGGTTAATCGTCGAGAACGACGATGAACAGTAAATTCCTTTACGCGCCTTTTTTAATTGTTAGATTGGGGTGTTTGACTCGGGGGGATTGGGCTTTGACCTGGGTTTATAAAAAGAAATGGGATTGGGCCTGGAGTTTTGGGCTTGGTTATAAGGGTGTGTTATAAAGATAACGACCGTTATCTCTTATATTATAAAGAGATAACAGTGTTAGGGTTTAGGGACTTTTGGTGAAATTAGTGTTTAACATTTAGGGCATTTTGGGTATTTTTGAGAATTTTGTCCTTTGTGAGTTGACCAAATGTTGACCATGGGTTGACTTTGTTGACCTTTGAGTAGAAATCTTCTGGCTCTTTTGCACTTTATCCATTCCCGTGTTCGTATTTGTCCGGTTTTGGCCATTTTCTTGTGATATTTGCATTATCCGTACCTACACAATCACAAAGACAAAACAAGCAATATACAAGTATATTTTTGCATATTTTGATCATTTAAGGGTTATTTTAGATATAATAAAGATATGTGATATCACATATCAGATAGTATACACTTATACTATTTAAAAAAATAGATAAGTAAAATAGCAATGCTTAGAGAATCGATATTTATAAGTATACTTCGTTAATTCATCCGGTAACCTCGAGTTTTCTAGTTTAAATTGTATAGATTATATGCAAAGACACGTTTTCATTATGTTAAACCATTTATAGAAGTTTTATATTTTATACAATTATAAAATATATTTTCGTCTTTTAGTCGATTTACTAAAATAATACTAATATTTTATTATTTATAACCACCCGATTTAGTAAGCTAAAGAAAATATTCAAATTCTATCTAGCTTACTAAATCCTTAAGCTCCACGCCTCATGAGTTAACCGGTACCAAGATCACAAAATTAAACACAAACTGTTAAAGCAAAACAGTTTCATAACAATTCCTAAATTTTCAATATTGTCACTTTAAACAACTTGGCCCAAAGATCTATTATGGTCCAAACGAGGCCCAATATGAACTTCTACAAACCAAACCACAACCTGATCTACAAACGCAGACCCAAATAAACTTAACAAAGCCTAATCGAGATGTGTGGTCCAATCAGATCGAATGAGGTCCAACAAATAATTCTACAAACCAACACAACCCAAACTAAATCAGGCCTGAGGTCCAAAATGACTCAATAAGCCAAACAAAGGTCTAGCTTAATCAATAAGCACAAGATAAGCTATAACAGATTTAAGCAAACAAAAATAAAAGCTATAATCTTAAAATAACCTCATAGAAAAAAACAAAATCAATCAATACGCAACTTATAACGAATAAGCAACAAGATCAACGAACGACTTTATATTCAAATATGCGTAAGCTAATAAAATGATTTAGCCAAACCGAATAATCCACAAATCTAGATTTAAACTACAAATCAAATAAGCTCACTAAGTTCGAATAAGCCAACCTAAACTAATACTTAATAAGCAAATATAATCTTATCACATAAGCGTTAATCAAGACTAGATCTAGTCTAAGAAATATGGAACCACGAATAGTCATCAATAATAACATAAAAGCATACAAAAACAACATCAAGGAGTTTAAATAAGCTACAAGCACCTAACTACTCAAATCGCAAAATGAATAAGCAAATAAGCTAATGAAAACTTGTCTAGATAATATAAGCTAAACTGAACACAAATAAGCTATTTAGAAGCTTATTATATCTGATAAAATAAGCTTCTAAGAAAACTAGATAAGCCAAATCACGAAAATTAGCTATATCCAAACTTATTGTAGTTTATTACGAACAAACTTGCTTAAAAACATATAAAATGAAATTGAATAAGCTTATAAGAGCTTATAGGATACGATCTAAAGGTTTTTAAGAAGTTTTGAAAGAATAAGCCAAAAGAATAAGCTGATGAAAATAGCTTATTTGATAAGCATTCTTGTGAAGTAAGAAAACAACCAAATAAGCAACAATAATAAGCAAACCACGATTTCTAATAAGCTTCAAACCATCTTTATTACAAAATCTCAATAAGCTGACGAATTAAGCTAGTACAATAATCTCAGAAAATCGAAATAAGCTAAAACTAAATTAAAATAAGCTAAAAAGAAGAAAAAGTAAAACTAAACTAATTTTCCTAATGCCTCAAATGGAGGGGAGGCGTGTGATATTTATAGCCAAATAGGGGGGTGAGTTTTGTAATTTCCTCCAATGATTCCACCATCATTCAGCCAATGATTGGCTCGTAAAGCGTGACCTTAGATCACCAAGTGTGTAGAAATTTTGATCCACCACTCAAAATGCTCCACGTGTCCAACGAAATTGCTTCATTTTAACGCAGCAAATTCTGTCCTTTAGATCCAAAGCTATAACTTGAAATGAAATGAAATATCCTTGTCACGTGGAGTGCTTCCATTCGCCCCTTCAATTTGATAGTGTTTGGTCACGTGAGATGGATTGAATTAATTTGGTGGCATGTGATGGTGACGTCAGCACCTTATACATAACAGCATTTTTGAAAATGAATTTTAGACTTGGGCTTTTATGTTGGGCTTTAGCATTTTCTTGTTGGGTTTGTAAAGAAATGAGCTGGCCCGGCTCATAAAATGGGTTATGGGCTGGCCCAATAAAATCTGAAGGCACCGTTGGACTCGTAATCTCGTGCTCTTTCCAATGGCATGCTCGGAGAATATTTCTAGCTTTGTCCTGATCTTGAATAATAAGCACTCTTGATCGAGACGAACCCGAAAATACCCGTTTTTGCTTTGTTTTCAATCCATAGTACCTGCAAGACATAAAAATACCAAACAAACATATTTGCAATATAATTAAGCATATTTTAGTATTTTTAGTCCAATTAATAGTGTTTTACGGGGTTATAAGGATGTGTGTTTAAGCACACATCAAACTCTCCCACACTAAGCCATTGCTGGTCCTACACGCAATGTTTATAAAACAAACCCGAAAATAAATAATTTTATCCCTCTTTAACTTATGACCCCTCACAATCAAACAAGAACAGAATAGGTCTATTAAGAAGGTTCAAAAATTGTTTAATTCGCAAGCACCCCCGTTTTAACCACTTATTCAATAAAAGATAAAAACTAAGATAAAAATTTTTATTAAATTTATTTAAAAGGTTTAAAGAACGGAAGTTCGTCATCCTTGACTTTTCACAATCCCCAAACTAAGCTTAAAACGAAATCACAATGAAATATAAAATTAGATGCTAACACTACTCATAAATGTTAATTGTGTACGCATAGCTACTTTTCGCTCCCTTATTCCTAATTCCTCTAAGGGTTTTATTATTTTTGTTGGTGACAAAAAAATTATGTTCTTATTAATATAAAGTAAACCCGATTTAGACCATAATTAGTTTGAAATCCTTTCCTAAAGAGACGATATGGTGAGAATAAGGTCCACATTAAGGTTTTAATTTCGCATGATTTAGGGGTTATCCTTTTTATTTCATCTGAAACAACTCAACTACGAGTCCAAAGACGGAGGCTTTATTTAGATAACCCCGGAGTCGAAATTTGGCTTTATTATTATTATTATTATTGCAACATTATTAAACCCCCAGTCCTTTAAACAACTGCCACATCGGTATGCGAGCCGACCATGGTCCAGGAGTCTTATTTTGACCAGGAGATCCTCGACCTTTTTGAAGGCTGCAACATCGGGAGCGAACCGACCAGATGCAGCAAACTTTTATCAGTCTCGGATTTATTATTCTTACTATGGGCCTTCTTTTGAAGACTGCCACATCGGCAGCGAACCGACCAGAGACAGTAAACTTTTATCAGCCCACAGTTTTTATTATTATTATTACCTCCACCCTTTAAACGACTGTCACATCGGTATGCGAGCCGACCATGATCCAGAAGTCTTATTTCGGCTTCGGTTTATTACATTATTATTATTATTATTATTATTATTATTATTGAACTACCTAGACAACGGTAGCGAGCCGTCAAGAATCGGTAGCCTATTTCCTCACAACACTGACAAAACTCGATGTGTACCTTCTTTCACCTGAAGGAATCTATACGAAGGGATCTTTATTAAGAATCGCAAAACAATGCAACTTTTATTTATTCTACAATTTTTTTAATGTTTTAAGCTGATGGGAGTAAAAAGCCATAATTAACCTCTATGAGCTCTAAAGAGATCAATAATCCACGTTTAAACATCTAATTATACTTAACTCTATCATTTCTTGTTCTTCGCAACTTTAAAATCTTTACTAAAAAGAAATCCGCGATGCTTAATAGTCTATAAAAAATCATGTTTTTGAATATTTAAGTCTATTACGGAAAACTTGCCAAATCTCTTGGCTTTTTCAAGCTAAGAATTCGCGTTTTAAAGCTTCTTGTATAATAGACTAGCAAAGCTTTCATTTATATAAGTAAGGGGACAAGTAGAGCGCAACATGCTCGATCATCGTCAAAATTCTATTCTCAAAAAGACAAAAATTCATGTCAAAACACTTATTTTATTTTTAATTTTTTTTTATTTTGGCCTAAAATCACATATTTTTGGTGGCAAAACGGGGTTACGTGAAGACAAGGAAATGCAAGTAAGATCAAATCGAAAGATCCCCCCATACTAGAACTACACATTGTCCTGAGACTGCCACCCACATACTAATTTCAAGGCATAATCCAAATATTAAGGGGTCTCTACGCAAATCTAAAGCCGTTTATTAATTATGCTTATAGTATAACACGTTTATGTAATAAGATTATGGATATAAGATTCCCTATATATTAGAATGCAAAGGTTAGAAGGGTCGAGTGACTCGGTGGAAAAAACCACGGACGAGAGTCTTCATAATTAGGGCAAAGAAGAAAAGACACGGGTTGCCTCCCGAGAAGCGCTTATTTTTGTGCGAGTCTCTAGCTTGACTCTCCCCATATCATTATGATATTAGGGACGAAACATGTGGAAGAGAAAATCTCCATCGGACTTCTATTCAAGATGTTTAGATAAACATTGAAGCACATAAAAGTTCCACTCCGATGAGATGCCACCGGTTCTAGAGAATAAAAACTGAAAGCGGAGATGTCAGGGTCAAAGATAGTATCTTCACTCCCGGAGGAGAAAAGAAGAGAAGAATCCATAAAATAAGTGAGATAAGGAAGAAAAATTCTGATAACAAATGTGAGGGAAAAATAATGACGATCGTCAAAGGGTAACCTCACATATGTCGGAAAAATAATTTCCTCATGAATCCCTGGGTCGAAAACTTTGACCATACTCATCAAATCATCTTTATCAAGTTCATCTTCTAAGTTTCTTGGGTCACGATCTAACAACACCTCGGGTGGGAGATTAAGAATAGTGTCCTTAATAAGCAAACTCTCAAGATAGATTAAGTCTCCCTCTGAGTCATAATAATCATCCTTAAAATCCGTAGAAACATCAGATTTTACTACTTTAAGTTCCATAAAATCAAGTTCTTTCAGGGGGAGAGGAGATGATAGATCATCATTTAATAACTTCTCGAGTAGAAGAATGTCTCCCTCCGGGTCAAAGTTGGCATCATCAATTCCTGGTGGAATAGAATCACTTGTAAGACAAGCTTCGATTTCTTCCAAAATGAAATCACCACCCGGGTCAAAACACTCATCCTCATTAAGCTTGGAAAGATGTGTGACAAACAAATCCGGCTCATCAAGTTTAGAAATATAGGAGTCCTCGCTCTCGATGTCCTTTAACACCTCATTAAAAAGAGGATTTTCGTCACTAGAGATGTACTCGTCATCAAATTCAAAAAGAGGGTTCGAATAAATTTTAAAATTTTCCTTCGGAACATCCTCTTCAGGAAGTGACTCGTCATCACTAGAGGTAAAATCATCATTTGAGTCGAATAGAGGGTTAGAGAAAGTCACAGATTTTTCCTCAGAAACGTTAATGGGAGAGAAATCATTACACGAAGGTAAATCACACTCACTATCACTCCCGGATGTATCCTCGAACTCACTTGGGATTGGAATAAGGTCCTCAACACTAGACTTTATTACTTCGTCCGATTCCTTTTTAGGAATAGTGCTAAGATCCTCATCACCCATGATGAGAGAGTCATCGGGCTCCATAGTCGGTAAGACGGGTGTGATTGGAGGAATTTGAGAAGTAATTTCATTCAAAGGAATAGTACTCTCCTCGTCATCATCGTCATCATCATCATAATCGTAAATAATATTGAAACGTCGTGAAGGCTCGGGAGTATGAGTACTAACATTAGCTGCATGCTCTCATTGATTTAACTTTTCACAAACGGCTTGTAAAGCTTTATGAATTTCTCCTGAAGTAGCAATTCTCGGATACTCGTTTCTTTAGGAGGTTGATGATTGATGGATGTCTGTGTGGGTTGGTCAAAACCGTAGGAATTAGGATTATAGCAAGGATTAGACTCAAAGTAATGTTGATTCCTTGGTTGACACTGAAAATTCACATGAGGTCCCTCATAGTTTTCACAACAAAGATATTGTTGAGGAAAACTCGATGAATTTTGTGGATAATAATTATCACCAAAGTTTTGATTGTAGCTCGGTTCCTGCTCATAGACAAGTGGGAATCGTGACGGAAAATCAAACCCATAGTGAGAATCGTTCCCACATAACTCACACGAGTATGTTTGGGGCTGTGGAGGTGGTTAAGAAAAATCGGGTGTTTCATCATAAGAAATGGGATCAGGGTTACGGACAAACTCGTCTCCGAAACTCACATTGGTACAACGTCGACAATTTTCACCGTTAAACGGACCTCCACACCACGAGCATCTCAAAAACCAAGACATGTTGATAAAGAATTAAACGATAAAGAGGGTAAAGAAGAAAAGAATTAAACGAAATAAGAGGATAAATGAGAATATTTTTAAATTTTTATAAAGATAATAATAATAAAAATATTTTTGGAATTTTTTAATATTTATAAAAAGAAAAGGAAAAATAAAAATAAAATAAAATAAGAAGAAAAATATTTTTGGATTTTGATTGACGTAGAAATACATATCAAACAAATAACCCTCGATAATATATATATATATATATATATATATATATATATATATATATATAAAATAAAATACATATACATAAGCAAGGTATCATACAAATTATTCTTAGAAAAGAATAATAAGTAATCAACACGGGTATCGTTCTCCTCGGTGAGAGGTGAAGGGAAATTCACGTTCATATCGTAAATCAAGCTAGATTTTCATTTAAGTTTGAAATTGATTTCTAAATCTAAAAACGCAAAGGGAAAGCACATAAAGGCACGCTAAACTAGGAATTAAGGCGATTTAAATTTTTTAACGACATTTAAAAACAATTAAAGCAAATTAAAACAAACTAATAAACAAAATAAGAAAAAATAAAACTCTAAAATCTCAAAATGCAAATTACCTAAACTAAATGACTTAAAATAATTTTTAAAAGACAGAAAATAATT